>CM060948.1:272274557-272314557 GCA_030765055.1 Mantis religiosa
TCCCCATCTAAGCCACAACCTCAAAGATCTGGTGGCTAGAAAGCTTGATTCGGTTCTCATCTATCCGCAAAGACTGGTTCGAACAGCGAACGCGCTCAGTGCTCCCCTATTTCTAAGGACAGGTTCGACAGAGGACACCGTCAGTTCTCCCCTATCCACAAGGAAAGGTTGGGAACTAGGGCTATATAAGTAAACTACTTCCAAGGTCAGGTTCGGACAGAGGCACCGTCAGTGCTCCCCTATCCTCAAGAAGAGTTTGGGAACTAGGGCCATAAAGTGTTTACCTGTTCCCAAGGTCATGTTCGGACATAGGTTGGGAACTAGGGCCATAAAGTGTTTACCTGTTCCCAAGGTCAGGTTCGGACATAGGGCACCGTCAGTTCTCCCCTATCCTCAAGGAGAGGTTGTAAACGAGGACCATAAAGTGTGTACCTATTCCCAAAACAGGTTCGGACAAAGGACCCTCTCAGTTCTCCTTTATCCTCAAGGACAGGTTTGGACAGGTGACAACGTCCATGTACCTCTAACCATAAGAACTGGTCCGGAGAGAGGACAGCCCCAATCCTCCCCTGCACATTCTGACTGGCAGTGTTTTGTGTCAGGCAGAGCCAGGTTCTGTCATGTGAGATAGGAACTTCCGATGCCGCATAAAGGTTCGCGAAACGGGCGGGGGTGAAAGGTACAGTTCGAGCGCTTTATGAACGCTAACAACAGGATGCGAATTATATTCAATGCCGCCAGTATAATTATTTTGGCTGCCGTGTTGCATACTAATACAAAAAATAACTTCTGTTTAGTTCAAAAGTTAATAGCAATTGTATTATTTTACTGCTTATGAAGTCATTTCCGTAATATTATTGGCCTATTTTGTACCATATTTGAGCTGAATGTACGATATGAATAAGACACTGCGTTGGCTAACTTGTACATATTTGAACGAAATTTTAAAGCTTTAACGGTATCGAAGCCAAGTGAAATTACGTCTGAATAAAATTTCCATCGATCTGTGAAATTGTAAAGATTTGAAAGGCCTGCAAGAACGTATTGGCAGCAAGAAGAAAGAGAATGGATTTTCACAAAGACCTATTGGTAAGTGAGACTTAGCATGCAGCTAAATACCGAAAATTAATACGATATAACCTGCTTTATTATTGCGATAATGAGTTTTTTTTTTGGATATTGTGTATGTTTCTTCTTTGTGGTGATGTGCACTGATCTTCAGGAACATTAGTAATGTAGCATAAAGCTTTCTTTCCCGCGTATACAGCAATTTACTGTGGCATATCAAATATTTCTTAAAGTTTGAGTTTCATCTCATATCAGTGGAAAATTTAACAAAAGCTTTGAGGAATACTGTGACCAAAATGAAAAAGTGAAAAGTGAAGTTATTTTATACAGTTGATTGGGTATATTAGTTTTTGTGTTATTAGTTATAAATTTAAAATATTTGAGTCATATATAAGTCCATGTAAGGTAAGTAATATCCAGTCTAAATTACTGCAAAAATGGCTGTGAATTTTCAGATATACCAAAACGGTGGCTGTGGATTTGTACAGAATTCAATTCCCTTTGATTTCTGTAGAATGTCTTTGTTTATAATTGGCAGTATCTGTATTTACATGTAACCTGGGCGGCTTAAATTAAAATCTTTGGGCGGGAAGCTGGATATGAATTTTATAAACTTTTTCTTTAAATTGCAATGATAAGTATTTTGATGAATTAGGTTCTCTTAACCTTACTCATCAGTGAATATCTAAATCACTGATAAAGAATGTTACAACTTTTAACAGCAATTAAAAATGTGATCTGAGATTCCATAAACCCAATCTGTTCTATTTTGTTTAATGCAGTAATCACTATGTAATATTATTGTACACACTACACCAAATTATGGACCTGAATAACCATCTTAAAAGAGACCTGGTGGGATTAGAATTGATTTTAAAAATCTTTACAAGTTGTTATGTGTAATTATTGTGCATTACAAGAAATAATTAAAATGTCATTGTGTTATCATCATTATATGCCACTTTTACTTTTATTTCTAGTATTCCACTTATTCCTAAAACATGTACAATGTCAGCTGTAGCTAGGACCTAAAGACACTGTGGCTTGATCTCAAATTAATATAGCTTCACAATAAATAATAGGTTATTAATCCTCTTCCTTGTTAAGATATATATATAAAACAGCGTAGAGGCCTAACACTTGGTCTTCTGCAATATAGGGCTACAATGTTTTAAGAATGACCATGAGTATACTTGACATTAAAGGCACATAGTGTTGACACCTCATATATCGCAACACAAATTGGACAAATGGGTTTAGAAAAATGACAAGTTAAAGTGACATTTGCACGGCATTGATGTATTATTCTGTGATACATCTGTTCTCAACATGTACTTGCCACCATTTATGAGTAATACTGATACACAGTTTCTGTAATGCTAACAATTTTAAGGGTGATATTATAACAATTTAACGGCGATTTACTATCGTGACCCACTGAAGTGTTACATGTCACATGAAACTGACACTGTTAGGCGTCCTCTCATTGTTCTAAGTTGGAATTAAAACCTCAATCTTCAGCATAGAAAAAAGATGCTTGACCTAATATATGAGCCATCCGTTAAATGCAGTGATGCGAAGCCACATAATTTTGAAAAGTATATAAAACTGCACATTATTTTGCTATATTTTGCTATATAATGCACTTCTTGTTTCTTTGTAGTGAACAGACAAGGGAATTATGGACTGTCAAAAGAAATAATGGTTAGATGTGTAAGCAATTAAATCACACAACTAAATTATTTTCTATTAACTACTCAAACACACAGTTTCATCACTTTTACTGCATAACCAAAACTACAAACTACATTAATAGTTCAGAGTGTAACCTTTCATTGAGTTATTTATTTGACACACATTCAGTTGTATGTCATGGCCTAAGAGGTTTACGCTATGTAGAGGGCTCCATTTGCCATCTTAGTCATTGCTTAAAGTCTTACCAAGTTAAAGTAAGCCATTTATCCAAACAACTGCTTTGCACATTAAGCAAATTATACCTCACAGTCAGATAACTACATGAAACATTCTCTTATTGAAAGATACACTGTGCATTAAATTTTGTTTTTAAAACTGCGCATTCACTTTTTCTTCAGCGTTCAGTATTGTGCTTATACATGTCATGGAAGCATTTACAAATTCAACACTGTAATATTCTTGTGTTGCAAAGACAAATTTAAGCTTAGGACCATTTTAAATGAATGATACAGCTTTAATATGATTATTATTTTTCATAATTTATTCTTCACTTGTGAATGATAATTCAACAAAAGTGATTTGAAGTATATAAAATAGTGCCATTTATGAAATTTATGTCACCAGTTGCTGACACTGACTCATGTACTAATTTGATATCTTTTCGGAATCAATCACAAATTTCAGGTTTTTCTGTGAATTTTTGTAAACTTGTGCTGAAAATAATGTATGTACTATAGAGATTTTCAAATTCTTATTACATATAAGCATTAACAGAGCTGCTTTGTTGTTATTTGAAAGAGGTAGTGATATTTTTTGTACTTAGCTGTTGGTGTCATCATTTAAAATTTATATATACATTTCGTTAGTGTTTTTTTTTTTTTTTTTACACTTTTATTCCAGGGAATTTTTCAACATTCTGTGTACAAAGAAATTGCATTACACATAACTTATGGTATCCTCTCCTGTCTTCCTGTACCTGCAGAATAATTATTTTAGTGATAAGTTACCTTGTAATTATTACACTAAGGAGCTTGAGGGGCAGGAAATGCAGATATGTTGTATTACCTCAACAGCATCTTGAGTGATCTCACTCTCTCATTTATTAAAGTTGTAATTGCTTTTTAGAGACAAAATTATTAATTTGCAACAGGAGTGTTAAAGATATAATGCTTTGTGGAAGTCATAATTATTCATATTTAACAGGAAAAGTTCAAGTGGATTATTGATATTTTTTTTTCACAAATTCATTGGACAACTTCTTTCGAAGTCACATCTCGCACACTGATGAATAGTTTACCGCACATTTACTCAGCGTATTTGATGCCTATTATGCTCATTTACAATAGTTGAAATGTGCTCGAAAGAAGCTGGTTCTATTAGTCGCTGAACACGGGAGGGGAAGAGTGGGGGAAGTGAATGGATCATAGCTCGGTGGAAATAGAAGCCCATTACATTACCGACCTTAGTTCCAACAGGCGCCGAGGGAAAGGTTTTGGAGGAGCGCCCTATGAGGCATCAATCTCTACCACGGAGTTAATAATCTGGTATTAATCTGTGAGCAGAACGTTGGTTCACTGTCGTATGCCGCACACAACTAATCGCCGCGCCCGACCCTGCAATTCTGACAGATGAAGAGATTTAAATGAGAGGGGCTGAAGATCAGGGAAATTGATGGTAATTAACAACTGACTTCAGCGTTTGCATAGAAACCTTAAAAAAAGAGAGACACGCACGTCCTTGGTTTTTTTTTTTTTTTTGTAGTTTGCGTCCTGCAACCTTAAGTCATATCGGACAATGAATGGAATGGGTTAAATGATGCTCACATGAGTCCGGGGTTCACAGAGCTTAGAGTTACCCGACATTAGTCTTTCAGGATAAGGGAAAACCCCGAAAAACACCTTATCCAGGTAACTCACCCTGACCAATATTCGAACTCGGGAACTCTTGAACGTGAGGCAGACATGCTACCACCACGCTACCGAGACTATGTCCTTGGTCAGGATTATAGATACCTTAGAGGAAAGAAGACACAAATAGTCTTAAAATTCTAACGTTTAAACAATTCGCTGGTGCTAGCTAGAGTAACCGCTCATGGACCTGGAAAAGTTTGCAATTTTCCTTTTGTTTAATAATAAAACTATAATGAATAATTAGGGCCAAAAGAATAAGTTTGAACTTATATCCATAATATTTCCTGAGAAATGAAATACTTTTTTGTGTATTTCAGTATAACGTGTTTCATTTATAGTGTATTCCATAATGTATTTCGTTTTTACTAGCCAGTATTTTTTCCGCATATTATCTTGCTTAGCCCGCCTCGGTAGCGTGGTGGCAGTGTTTCTGCCTCACGTTCAAGAGGTCCCGAGTTCGAATCTCGGTCAAGTTGAGTTACCTGGATAAGGTTCTTTTCGGGGTTTTCCCTTATCCTAGAAGACGAATGTCGAGTGACTCTAAGCTCTATGGACCCTGGGCTCATGTGAGCATCATTTCAATTTCACCCATTCCGTTCATCGTCCGATATGACTTAGCATTGGAGGACGTAAAGAAAAAAAAATCTTGCTTAAAAACTTCTAAACATATGCAACTCAGTGTTTCTGGATAAGTTTGTATTTTTTTTTCCTAAATTGTGTACGGAATAAAAGTCTTCCGCCTAAAACTATATTCGAATTGTAAGTTGGATTTTCAGTATGATAAATTAAAGTTTCATTATAATTACGTCAAAAGGATTATATAAATATACTTGTAGTCGCAAAAGAAGTTGAAATATGTCAATTCGCCTTTTTTCAAAGATATATCATCCCGTTTTCAACCTATGTTGACAAGCTATAGTTATCCATATTTGATATACTTCAAAAAATAAAAACTGTCTAATGGACGAATATTCCCACATTTCAAAAGTATTTTATCACTTCGAATAGCTCAAACCGCCATGCACTGGAGTGCAGTAACCTCCATAAAGAACGCACTTTGTGTGACTCACTTTGTAAAAGGGTTGCTGGGAGGAAAGACCTGACTGCGGTTTTTTTCAGCCGCATTTCTCAGCAAATTCCCTGAAATTTGGCATTATTCATACACTGCGGCCTGAACTTTACACGCGTTAGTCATCTGTTCCCGCGTCGATCCAAACAAGGTACTGTTCACGTAAATATCTGACGCCAATGGGACTGAAGCTGCAGTGATCCCTTAGTGCAAAAACGTGTACCTTTTGTACTTTAGCAACACAAAACGGAGGGTGTAAACCACGGAACATTTTTTATGAAGTACGAATGCTCCGCTGTTTAAACTCGTCCACAAATTTATGGACAAACATTCATCTATTAATATGTGCTCTGGAAGACTATAGATATTTCTATGTATTTTACACCACCACACTGGGATTCAGTTGCAGACACCATATGTATCCGCATAATGTTCTGTAGGGCAATAAGCATTTACTTCTGTGCTACAGTTCTTTGGTTTGACAAGTATTGCATTTCACTTAGTATTTCGATATAGCAATTTCGTAAGAAAAGTGGTTTTGAAGTCCACCTCCCAGATCAGTTTGAAATAGCCACATGCTAAATTTATATGATTTTCTCAATCCACTTGCCTATAAACTATTGTTAGAAATATTTATTCCTCTATATGCTTCACGTAAATCAGGAAAACATTTGCAGAAATATTATAATTTCTACTTTTTCACAGTTGAAAGCGGAATAGACTACGATTCAATCATAATGAAACTCCTTAAAGGTTGGTTGCAATTAATGTCTGAGATTCTTACACAAATAAAAATATTTGTTAATTAATGCCCACTTATCTTAAGAAGATGATGTTAATACTTCTTTCTTGTTTTTAAAATCGATTTCATGAACATTTGCCCACATCGTCAGTCAATACTTTTCGTCGTCAAGGATACCATGTGTTTTTTCGCATTACCAAAATCTGAAGACGAAACAAACCTAAAAACAGAATCAATTGCCGGTATGTCAAAATTCATTACGCGATGTTTATTTTTTAAAATAAATATTTTCCTACACTATTAAATCGATGGGAACATTTAATTGTTTTAATAATTTAACTTTGGGATTTATTTCATGGTTAAATGACCAAAAATGATCTGCTACGGCCGATTTATCAATTTGTTTATATTTAATGTTACGAAAAAGCTCTTTCGCTCTGGTTTCCAAACCACGTTTCGTCTTTCCAATATAAACCTGATCACAATCTAAACAATTAAATTCATAAATACCAGATTTTTCATTATTAGAAATTATTAAGAAAATGTAAAAAATTTAAAAAAAAAGTATTTTCTAAAAAAAGATAAACCATGACTTCGAGAAGAAATCAGTATCAACCTTATAATAAATGATACATACATAAATGTATATGATAGATGTTTAATATCACAAACGTTTAATTTCGTAGTCACTGTAAGTTTTGATGAGTCGTATATAGTTTTTTTTCGGTTAAGTCCTTGCCTATCTCATAACATGGTTTACAAATTATAAAGATTCATTCAGAATGGAGAGGAACTGCATAGGTGATTTATGAAGTTGCAAGTTAGTCATTAAGTCAAAAACAATTGCTAGTTTAATCAAACCTATTAGAGCAATTTGTGAGAAAAGATAATGTCCAATGTTGTGACCGTTATTCTTTATTCTAAACCCCTAAACATTTTTATGGTTAATTTTTTTTATTTTAAATTTAATAAGAAAAGGATTAATTGGAAATTATTAAAACTTTAATGGAAAGTGAACAAGATTAGGAAACAATTAAAGAGGAACTTGTGATTGAATAGTTTGTTTATAATTTACGTCCTCCAAAGTCACATAATATCGGACGATGAATGAAATCTGTGAAATGATGCTCAAATGAGCCCGGGGTCCATAGAGCTTAGATTTACCCGACATTAGTCTTTAAGGATAAGGGAAAACTCCGGAAAAAACCTTATCCAGGTAACTCAGCCTGACCGAGGTTCGAACTCGGGACCTCTTGAACGTGAAGCAGACTGGCTACCATCTACGCTACCGAGGCGTACATTGAATAGGTAGAAACGAAGGAAAAAGAATATTGATGTGTTTAAAGGCGATAATAGTAGTCTAAAGCCCGCCTGGGTAGCGTGGTGGTAGCATGTCTGCCTCACGTTCAAGAGGTCCCGAGTTCGTATCTCAGTCAGGCTGAGTTACTTGGATAAGGTTTTTTCCGGGATTTTCCCTTATCCTGAAAGACGAATGTCAGGTAACTCTAAGCTCTATGGACCCTGGGCTCATTTTAGCATCATTTCATCCATTCCATTCATCGTCCGATATGTCTTAACGTTGGAGGACGCATAATTGTTTAAACATTATTTAAACAAAGGATTATCTAAATTATCTAATATGGCAATGAAAAGTTGTTCACCGAAGAAGACGTAAACCAATTACAAATTATTGACCTGCCATAGCAACGCCAAATTCAAGTTCAGACCTGGCAGAGCTAACGTCATTCTGTGTATGGACGTAGTCGAGTCAAGAAGCAGTGTGAGGTAACTCAATTTGAAGTTAATATGTTGCAGGAAACCGACGTTTAGGAAGTTATTTACGTGCGTTAGAATGCATTTTTGTTAATTTAATATTGAATTACAAAGTGGAATATTTAAAAGAAGTTGAACGATTATTTCGTTTCATTTAGTAAATTAGTTACAATTCCCGTCTGAGACCAAACCCTAGGTAACGGGTATTCATGCTTCGATTGCAGGAGCCGTGGACAATATCTAAAGGAATTGCTCATCCTGAGACGCCGGATCTGAGCAAAGGCTCATATTAAGACAATAGCGAAACCGAACATCGTCACCCGCCTCAGTAGCGTGGTGGTAGCATGTCTGCCTCACGTTCAAGAGGTCATGAGTTCGAATCTCGGTCAGGATGAGTTACCTGAATAAGGTTTTTCCGGGGTTTTCCCTTATCCTGAAAGACGAATGTCGGGTAACTCTAAGCTCTATGGACCCCGGGCTCATTTGAGCATCATTCCACCCATTCCATTCATCGTCCGATATGACTTAACGTTGGAGGACGTAAACAAACAAAAGAAAAACGAACATCGTCAGCATTCCCAACCCAAGCAGCATCCCAACTCAGAGAACCTGTCGCATTGTGATAGCTTGGGATGGAAGATATCCTTGAAAACCTTCATTCCTATTCCTGGAAGGTACTGAAATTAAATACTAAGCTTTTGAAATCTAAAGGACTTTTCGTTTTTGAATGGGTCCACACACACACACACACACACACACACACACACACATACACACACACACTCACTCACACATGCACACGGATTTTTTCCTAAAAGTACGTTGTGTTATTTTTATTCAGGGGTCTCTGTATATGTGCCTCCAGTCCAATCTCGATATCACATTTTTGGGTGAACACTTGATCGATTTGTCATAAGTAAGGAGCAGAGAAAGGAAAAAGAAAAAATGTGTCAAAAGCGAAAAGTAGATATTTATCTATTAGAAGTTTCACACTTTTAAGGGTTGCGTGTTTGGTATTAGTAAAACATATAACATTATGGAAACGTGGAGTCAGACTGAAAAATTCAATGCCATAGCCGGAATTTGAACCACGGATCTTCTGGTTGCCGTCCAGCCGCTCTAAACCACTGAGCTATTATGGCCAACGTGCCAACATGACATTAATTTCTCCAACTGACTCATGAAATGTGTAGTGTTTAACGCCCGCTTTTACTACATACGGCACCGCAGGCGGTGACACTGATGATGCATGAGATGAAGATGGAGCACCGGTGGAATGAGTTGGCGGGGGAAACCGGAGGTCCCGGAGAAAACCCGCCCCAACGCCGTGTTGCCCACCACAAATCTCACTTTGCGGTCGCCTGGGATCGAACCCGGGCCGCCTTGGTGAGAGCCAAGCGGACTAACCACTGAGCCACGGCGTGGCCAACTGACTCATGTTTTTCCCAGTAAACTCCATAGGATTTCTCATAAACACATGAAACGAATACCTTAATGGCGACTTACAACGTGTAAGTACTTTAAGGCCCGGGAGTTATTGTTAACCACTATTAGGTCAATTAATGGAAATTAATTCTTCTTTTACACTAGCCGTGTGTAGGCTAAATTGTGGAAACGTAGAGGCAGAATGAAAAATTCAATGCCATAGTCGGGATTTGAACCACGGATCTTCTGGTTGCCGTCCAGCCGCACTACCATTGTGCTACTATGACCAACGTGCCAACATGACATTAAATTCTCCAACTGACTCATGTTTTTTCCGGTAAACCACTTAGGAGTTCTCATATACACATGAGACAACTAATTAGTGGTTAACTATAAAGCCCGGGCTTTAAAGTACTTACACGTTGTAAGTCGCCATTAAGGTAGCTGTCTCATGTGTTTAGGAGAACTCCTAATTGGTTTACCGGGAAAAACACGAGTGAGTTGGAGAATTTAATGTCATGTTGGCACGTTGGTCATAGTAGCTCAATGGTTTAGAGCGGCTGGACGGCAACCAGAAGATCCGTGGTTCAAATAAAGCCCGGCTATGGCATTAAATTTTTCAGTCTGACTCTACGTTTCCACAATTTAGCCTACACATGGTAGTGTGAATGGACAATTAATTTCCATGTAACATTATTTTTAAAGTTCACGCCAGTATTGCAGTAAATGTATGCATTGTTGAAGTTCATAACTTTATAACTATTTATGGTCAGTTAAAAGAATGATAATGTTGTCGCTGGATGCAGCTAACGGCAAAGAAGGCAGGAATGTCTTCACTTAATTAAAAGAAACACTATAGGATTAGGATTGGAAGTTACTGTCTCGCAAAGTTTCGTACATGCCACTCCTATATGGAGAAGTATTATATTGAGGTGGTATTAGTTGATGCTACAAATTGCACTATTTTATTATATTCTAGTGTTCTGATTGTCAAGAAATTATATTTAACGTCAAAATTACTGGCTCATAAAGATTTTGATATATGTAAAAAGGAATATATTTATGTAAGTTGGTGTACATTTTAGCACTTATTTTCAGCATTTTGGTAGAAGTCATTCTGTTTGCTATTGATAAATACTGCACTTTCATATTTTTTAGCCATTATTCCTTTTAAATGCCAAGAATATGTTTTTGGAAACATTCTAACATTTTTATGGAACTATTTGGTTTACATGTGACATTTAGAGCTTAGCTAGGAATCAAAACTGCAAGCAGTGATTTGTGAAAGAAAGAAAACTCTTCGGCGGAAGCTTAAGTAACAATGCACGTCACTGTAATACGCACGTCAGTTGTTTTCATAATCAATATTATCTGCTGAAAACGTCTTCCTAAACCAGCAATTTTTAAGGCCATCCATAGTTAAAATTTATAAATCTTTCATTTTTTGTTTAAGTGTTCCCACAATTTTGTTTCATGTTTGCTCTACAGAAAATATATTATTTGAATATTAATACCAAAACTGTCACGAGAAAATGCTTTAATTTTTCTGGTTGGTTCAGAAAAAAGATTTGAACCTTTATGTTATACTTTTTGTAAAAGTGGATCTTCAGTAATCGAATTAATTCTGCCGTACTTTAAGCAATTTCAAAGTGTAACAAAATCATATGTCATAGGTTCATTCCTTCCAAGTTGCGCCGCCTGCGGTGCCGTATGTAGTAAAAGCAGGCGTTTACACAACACATTTCATTTCCAAGTTGCTGCTGAAAGTACTGTTTCTGTTCATACTGCAAAGTACGCTGAATATATGTGAAAGCCGGTAAAAGCCTTTGGGAGTAAATACAGACCGTTAGGGCACTTACTACACTGGTCAACAAAAAAATAATTTTTGAATGTTTCGAGCACTTTATGCGGAAATTCCTACTAATTTTGGGTTGAGAAAAACAAATATGACAATGAAGAACTTTATTAGCTCTAGTTTCTATGCTATGCACATATGGAAGTATTACATATTAACGGATCAAGAGAAAAGGATACATTTTAATTACAAACATGCCAACAACAAGTGCAATTGACATTTTTAACTGGTAATTACATGCTAAGAGTTCTAAGTTCCTGGAAAAATACTTCGCAGATTGTCGTGTCTCAAGAGAATCATGTGGTGGCCTATTGACTTCGTCGTCCTTTAGCTTGCCTCTTGAGATGGAGTTCCGCAGAATCCCTATACAAAGACCAAGCATTACTTCATTCCAACGGCCCTGATATCTTTCTTCCATAACAGAAACGTCCTGATGGAATCTCTCCCCATGTTCATCACTAACAGCTCTACAACTAGGAGGGAAAAAGTCTAGGTCAGAGTGGAGAAAATGGATCTTAATGCCCGCCTTGGTAGCGTGGTGGTAACATGTCTGCCTCACGTTCAAGAGGTCCCGAGTTCGAATCTCGGTCAGGGTGAGTTACCTGGATAAGGTTTTCCCGTGGTTTTCCCTTATCCTGTTAGACGAATGTAGGGCAACTCTAAGCTCCATGGACCCCGGACTCATTTGAGCATCATTTCACCCATTCAATTTATCTTCCGATATGATTTAACGTTGGAGGACGTAAATTACAAAAAAAAAAAAAAAAAAAAAAAAAAAAAAAATCTTAAGGGACATGTTGCATCCAAGGTTACGGTATTTTTGCAGAAGCAGTCACCATATACTTGTAGTTGTCATCTCTTTTGTTGCCTAAACATTCATGAACAACACCCTTGAAGGCTTATCAAGCTTCCTTTTCTTTCCCCTCCAAAATTTGGTCAAATGCAGGATCCTTTACAAGTTCTCTTATTTGCCGTCCGACAAAAATGCCTTCCTTAACTTTTGCATCACTTAATTGTTATTTGACAGGTGTGCCAACTCCCCCAACAAATTCCCCCAAATTTAAAATCTTCACTCTAAAAATGAAATGTCACTTTATCTTCAAAACAAGAGCAATCATTTTATGGTGATTTTTGAATTCAGCAGATGGAAATACCTACATGTAAATTCACTATTTTTAAGCCCGAAACATTTTGATTGTCGCCCAGTGCTATTGGACATTTAAATAATCATGTGTTGAAACTTCAAAGGCTTTGAGAACAAAAGACAAAGTATGTAGCTGAGGCCAAGGCATTGTTGGATACGAACAAATTTAATAATTTAATATGATGGCAGAATTTCTTCTGTGGGTATCCTTAACCCCCAAATCTGGCCACTACTGTGCACGGGAAACCACGTTTGTTTCTCGATGAATTATTTCTACTTCTGATGTACGTACCTCGCTGAAGAATGCATTAGCCGAGGGAGTGCTCACGTGAAACAAAGACTGAGATGGTCTCTGTGTGAACATTATTCAGAAAGAAATCAGAAGGTTTACACTTCAGTTATACATAAGTTTCGAAGTAAAGACGTTTTAAGGAGGTTCCCCAATCTTCTCTCGGTGAAAACATTTATATCGGAACAATTGGTTAAATTTAATTTTTCAAAACATGTTATCGATTTGGACTAAAATATTATATTTGAGGTGTTTTTTTTATTTACGTCCCCCAACATTTAGTCATATCGGACGATGAATGAAATGAGTGAAATGATGCTCAGTGCGTCCGCGGTCCATGGAGCTTAGAGTTACCCGACATTCGTCTTTCAGAATAAGGGAAAACCCCGTAAAAGACCTTATCCAGGTAACTCACCCTGACCAAGATTCGAACTCGGGACCTCTGGAACGTGAGGCAAACATGCTACTATCTACGCTATCGAGGCGGGCTTATATTTGAAGTATTGGTATGACGAAAGAAATGTACACATTGAATGATTCTTGAATAGCATTTGCATTTCTATACCGATGAATTTTGTCTAGTTTGAAACTTGTAAACCATAAGAGGAAGACGAAAACTGGCGTGGAAAGAGACAAAAGAGGACAACGGGTGTTTTACCTAAACCCTATACGCTGCTTAATGCGTGCATCAACATTTACATTAATAATGCATCAGCCATTGCTATCTCCCCATTACGGAGCCAACTTATGAAGTTGACGCTGGGTCAAGCATTTAATTTTTCCTCTACCACCTCATCCGCTTCCGTTGATAATTATAACTAAAACAAAGCATACTTTGTCGTAATGCACTTGTATTTATTATGTCTGACGTTATATTTCTCAAAATAATTTGTCCATCATGACTTACGATGGACGAGATTAATTAAAAAGAAATTTCCAATATAATATTTTAGTTATAGTTTTACATGTTAATGAAAAGCACTACCATGACTTTTGAGGTATATATCAATAATATGACGATTGTTTCTTTTTAAAAATATTTGGCAATTTTGATAAATACACATTTTAATATGCGTTGTCTTATCTCAGATATTAGACAGTAACAAAGAGATAATTAAATATGTTGTGGCATTTAATTTTTTCTACTAAAGGTTAGTACATAAAATGGAATAGGTGGAACAGCAATAGCTATGCTACATGAGCCAGTAAACAAGAATACATACTGTACTGACAGTATGACAAGTGAAGCGAAATGTGAACACAAGCACGGTTAATGGTGGGGGGGGGGGCACGAGAACAATTGATTGCCACAACTGCACACTTTACTTTAGGAGGATCCCATGGGTGTCACATAAGTATCAATAGAAGTTATAATTGCCTGTTTACACTGCGGAACTTGGACTGAAAGCAGCGGGCAGTTATATCAGGTGGCTCAACTACCCCACTCTTCGTATAAAAATATATCTTTTTCGTGCCTTAAAATAGTTGCAGAACGCAACGGGGAAATTCCAGTTAAATGGATAGCAGAGAAACTTTACGATTCCGTAAAATAGTTAATCAGTCGTGGAATACCTAGTATGGAAACGGAAATCGAACTAAAACTGCCTAAAGAAATTCAATACATTAATGGAAAAATTGAAATTTATTATTGTGGTTAAAAATGTATTAACATTTTATTACATTCATTGAAATGTATTAATTTGTGTCAAAGAAATGTAGTAATTTATTTAAGGGCGGAGAAAGCTAAGAACATAGATAAGATGATAACTATCAACATTTTTATCGAGCCAGACTAAAACAAACTGAAGAAAATGGAAGTAAATAAAGTAATTTTGTAATCACTGAAATGTGAAATGTAAAACCATGACTTGTGGGTAAGAAAAGAAAATGTAAATAATAAGTCAAAAGAGCATCGGTCGTAATATAGTTAATATAATGCATAGAGAGAAATGTAGACATAAACCACTATAACGCAAGAGAAATACTAAAACTAAAATGTAATTTCAGATTACTGGAGGAAAAATCAACAAAGAAAGGACAAATAAATGGACCATTAGGGCAAAGACGCGGGTAGGAAATCACAGATGAAATGTTTTAATTTAATAAGTAGCGATGTGGACAGTTTAAATACCGCTCCTACAGATCGTTAATGTAAGATCAAAATCAAAGTAGCATATATTAATATCACAACGATATTTAGAAACGAATTAGTAGGGGGAATAGAACTCCCTATGTGTATGTATGTACAATAAACAGAATATTAATTTTGTAACAGCATTTAGTTCCAGAAAACCAAAACCGAGCAAACTGGAACGTCCACAGTAAATTGATAGGAATTTAGGTGCAAATTATGGGAGATTATAACCTTGCAGTCATTGGGAAGCAAATTCACGATGTCCAATTTCACAGTCGTTTAGCTATCCAAGAATTGATTTTAGGAAGGATTATATGATCATCCGGATGTTTTATTTCTGCGACATCATATTAAGTAAATGATGTACTGTTTTTGAAGTGGCTACGAAACCTCTGCCCACAATTTATTACCTTTTATTTCCATTTTAATGAAAGATTGATACATTTTCTTCAGTTGAACATGTTAGCCATTTCAAACCTCACACACACACACACACACACACACACACACACACACACACACACACACACACACACACACACACACACACACTCACATTTCACTCCTACTTATATACCCCTAGACTCTGTGGAGGATGGAGAAATATTTCCACTAAACAAGCATTACCGTACTTCAGCGGGAATCGAACACAGGATCTCTGGGTTGAGTCGCCAGAGAAAATATTCGTGGTTTTATTGTAATAGGCAGTTCTTTTTGTTCTATACATCGCTAATTTAAGAAAATAAATTATTTCGTTCTTAATTAATAGAATAATTTTGTGAAATCTTTTATCGTACCTAATCGAATACCAAAATGTACCAACAAGACATCAGAATAAAAATTTCTGTTGTTCACCTTAACTCACATACTGGATCTAGCAGTTGTTTAACCGTAAGGCAAACTAAAGAGTATAAACTGTAGCTAGTTCCAACTCTGTGAAACTGACATGAAAATTTTGTGAACATGAAATCGAGAACAGCCATGGGAGAGCTTGAAGTCAATTTGGCAAATCTGGTTGAAATTGTGAAAAATTTAGCATAAAGGTAATACTATATACTTCATAAAAATTAATTAAGAAGTTCCCAAATAATTTGAATTTATAAGCAAACTAGTGCATTTACGGAGCTTAAATGTTGTACATAATAATTTCAATAGATATAGGGAAATACATAAACGCGATTAAAATATTTGCAAAATTAAAAGTAATTCTTCCGCAGATACTAGTAAATACCTATACATTCTATACAAACTGCTGCACATGCGAAACTTGAAATTGTATATATACGTATATGTTTGTGTAAAATGTTATATCATATAAAGGTTTTGAAGAATATCTTCTGGAACATTTATTAAAATTGGCACAACTGAAAGTAGTTCAGCTGTAGAATCTTCTCAAAGTTTAAAATATATAAACCAATCTTTCCACACATAAGATGGAAATTCTATATAGCAAAGTTCGGAAAAGTACGTACTCACATGGCACAAAATAAGCTGTGATTTATATGAAAAGCCCTATAATGTGTACAATTCAAGCTTTCTCTACTGCTTACTTATGCGAGTAGTTTCTATGTGGAAGTAGAAAAGCTATCCAAAAGCTTAGTGACAATAGCTCATGGAAATACAGTTTGAGGTTCCTTACGATTTAAAAGGCACACGCGGGGTTCTCTCTCTCTCTCTATCTCTCTCTCTATTTATCTATCTATCTCTATCTCTCTTGCTCTCTCTGGGTGTGTATACATAAAATCTGTGAATTGTTCATGAAATTCTTTTCATTCTTATTGGATTTTGGATACTTCTGCTTTAATTGGAAAACATCAGAGTCTGCATTCCAAAAACTTGAGATAGTGGTGGAAACCTACCGTTCAGTTAAATAAGTAGTGTTTCTTTTTTTTTCTTTTTTTTTTTGTTACAACAAATGAACTCTTGAATGCTGTTTTTCTATGTTTTATTTAACCAAGTTCGTTGTGATTAATTTTTAATTTGAAATCATTCCTAATCAAAAATATATCGCTTCTTATATAATTTAATGTGGCTAGAAAATTACTTTTTATATCAGTACGATGGGTTTAAGTGAGTTTGCCATTGGTAAAGACAAGCGTGTGAATTACTTCCTTTGTTTCCATATATGCTAATGGCAAATGAAAGCCTATTTGAAACAGCTGACTGTTCTGATTTTGTACACACACACACACACACACACACACACACACACACACACACACACACACACACACACCCACACACACACGCGCGCGCGCGCGCGGGATAATAAGCTCAATTATGTCGTATAGCCTAATTTGAAATAATTCCCTGGTGAACACTTTTATCGTAATTAAGGCAAAGTAGACAGAAAGATAACAGTAGTGAATATAATGTAAGTATAAAATGATAATTGTTAAAGAAAATGGTATGATTGTACATCAAATATTTAGGATTATTTCCCAGAATTCCAAAAATTTTAACTAATGTTGACGGATTATATCCGCCATATAAAAATGCACATATTCGTACATTTACACGTTATTTCTGACTTTAAATGGCAAGAAACCCGAGGGCCAAGCTGAATTCCAGAATTCAAGCCGTGGTAATGTGGAATTTTTCCATAACCCAAGTACATCGACCTGGAGTACTTAGCATGGGGCGTAAGGTCAAATAAATAAAAGACGAATGATCTAAAGTAGCATAAATAGACACGAAAGTCGTCCCCCTGTTCTGGGAAATGCGCACATCCATCCACTTGATTTAATCTGTATCATAGTGGGTCACTTGTGGATACAGCCTTGGAATGATAGATATAAACAAGACGCGCAAACATTCCGAGTCCATGCCGCTAATTGAAATGCAGCAGAAAAAAATGGAGCCGGCGAGCGCAGTGCTGCAGTTATTTAATGTTTATGACCTCCATGAAGGTTTATGTTTGCACATTTGTCAAATGTGGAGGCAATGCAGCAAACCGGCCCTTAATCCCAGGTGCTGACATTTGCCATCCGTTAAACGTTGCACGGTCGTAACTACAACTGCCCATATCTACATGCGGTGTAGGCGAAGGAACTGTTTCAATAACAAAAGAAGCGCAGATCAAAAGAAGATATTCTCAGCATTTCCAATGGGATTGACACATTTCGAGTTTAAACTGGATTAGTGTAAAGTATGTATAAAGTAGATAACTGGTGAAATGTAGAATATTTCTTCGTTAGAATACATGGAAGAATATAGAAACGCATGGTAAAATATTCAGCATGGTGTGTTTAGAATCTATATTTTATTTATATCTTTTTGTACCCTTAACTTGTGTGTCTCCTTCATCCAAAATAGATCTCCCGGCCAACTATTTGTTTCCTAAAGATGCTGCTCTATTCCTATTCGACAACTTAGCCAATGAGACTGGTAACGCTGCAAAACTTTCGCCACACCGAAGGTAATAGAATGCATGTTTCTAATCATGAGCCATAATTGTGACGTTTGAATTTATTTTTAATTTCAAAAAGGTGATTTTTCTTCGCCAAACTGGTAGATGGAGAGCTGATCTCAGAGGAAAGCTATTTTTTTTTTTTTTTTTTTTTTTTTTTGTAATTTACGATCTCCAACGTTAAGTCATATAGGACGATGAATGAATTGGGTGAAATGATGCTGGCTTAGTGTTACCCGACATTCGTCTTGAAGGATAAGGGAAAACCCTGGAAAAAACCGTATCCAGGTAACTCACCCTGACCGACTTTCGAACTCGCGACCTCTTGAACGTGCAGAGGAAAGCGATTGCTATTTTAGCAACTATGTTTAGGAATGGGTTCGAAGGTTGAACAGTAGCTTGTCTAGAAATCCAGAAGTAATAACACTCTACATGAAGTAAATTATCCTATTTGCTCTTACGTGTCAGATAAATTCTAAAGAGGGATCCGTATTAGGTAAATACTTAACTTAGGACTAGAATAAACGAGGAAGGCCTTCAAATAACGTAGCCCAGATGGTCTTGTGTCTTAAAGCAACGTCCGGAAGGAATGGATGAGGGGAAAAATTCCAAAGTAAATACGACCTAGAAATTGGCGGCGGTTAAGCGAAGGGGACATCCATACAATTTTCAGAGTCTGCGTATCCTGACATCGATACTAGCTTTAATGGAGACACTTTAGGGTACGCATAGATGAGCCCAAAAAGGACTACTATAAAAGGTAGGCTCCTTCAAGTAGGACTCGACCAACTGACCAGTCGTCAGATTCTATGGCATTAACCTTCATTTCCTGGTTCCGCAACTTTGCAACAAAATGACAAGAAGATGAGATGACAAGAAAATAAGTTAGTATATAATTAACCTCAGTATTCATCTACAGAACTGGGAAACCAGGAGAAAAGCTAAGGCAGAAATGGCTGTTCTGAGAGAATTGGAGCCTAAGGTTTGGGAAATGTACAAGCATTATCACCTGCGTCATTTCTTTTAGTCATATTTGGTTGCACTCACATGTAGTTAGCGCTGTAGTATGTAGTCCAAATGTACTGGAAAACAGTTTAAGAGTACTAGCCACTTCCTAACAATGAATGCGATTGATAAAACTCTGGTATAAGACTTGTTGAATAAAACATATTTTCCAGTGGTCCACTAGCAAGAAACAAACATAACAAGTCATGATAACGACTGACAGTTGGCCGAATCTTTATACTATCAATAAGGTTAGAAGGACACAAACGTTATTTCTACAAATTATTGACTAGGTTGGTTTCCTAAATTTTGAGAAATGCTCACTTTTCACTCTTTTGGTTTGTTACAAGTTCAGCACCAATATTTTCTTCTTGACGAGTAGGATGTTTATTTCACCGTATCAGCAGAGAGAGGCTAAGGGCAAAACTCACTATTGAAATAGATGTGTTTTGAGTTCAACAACAAAATATTTTTTCTTCAATGTAATACAGTCTATGCCTACATGCAACTGCTTTTAAAACGAGGTATTCATTTAACTTTACATGAACAATTTCTTGTATACTAACAAACTGATTTACATTCAGATATGTGATTACAGTTACGATTACCTTGATTTCTTTGCAAGAGTTATTGACATTTCTATCGTTTAACCAAGGGATGGGCATTCCCCCTTTGAAAGGGAGAAATTTTCCTTTCCCATTCTTACTCGTTTGTATTAAAGGGTAGAGTGACTGTCATGCAGACCCCATCGAGCTATCCCAGAGCAAATCATGCCCAGATTTGGTATTTCATGTTTGTCGAATAATGCTTTAAATCTTTGGCAGGAAACGTAAAATGTATATAAGCTTAATCAACCGTTTCTCTCACCTTTACAAAACAACGCCATCTACTTCTAACGACGACAAAATTAAATTGTGTAGTGCCTAATTTCTCTGATCCTGCAGAACCTTATTGCCTAATGATCCCCATTTAATTCAAATTCTAAAAGTTGGCAAATATCCTCTGGATGTTTAATCCCAATTTCACTGCTTTACTAAAGGGCAAAAACATGTGCAACGTTGAAAATCTCGATTAGTAACAACTAAAGACATTTGAGCGAACGCTCAGAGGCGAAACCAAGCAAAGTATAGTAATTGCTAGAGTCGTGATTTATTATATGTTTCAAATGGCAAGGTGTTTGCCCTTGAGCGCTACTAGGTGAGCAACCAATCGGAGTACTGCGGTGTTGTATTGCACTCCCGCTAAGTGGTGTGTGAGGAGCGCCAAACTAATCAATTTGTACGAAATACTATTCGTGCTAAGACAAAAATTCACATTTTCCAAAAATTGATCCAAGTGGAAGGTAGAGAGTAATGTACCTAACTTAACCATGAAAACCCCATATTTTTAGCACAAATAGTTTTCCTCATACAAATAAAGTAGATACCATTATATTATAACAATACCTTGCAACGTAAGCACTGTACTGAACATCATTATTGGTTGGCATGTATGCGTTAACGTATATTTTAAATTACTCAGAACTGAAAGGTAAACATTTAACATGACGTGATAAAAGAAATACTTTGAATAAGCCAACGTGTTTGTTAAATTCGATGAGAAGAAACGATACACTTCTTGCTAGTCTGGCAGAACATGTCTGGTCACATTATATCTTTGTTTATGAGTGGTTCGTAATCTCTATTTACTCAAAGGAGTTCAAAGCAGCATTATTCAGTTACTCTCCCATGAAAAAGTGTATCAGCTGGATCAATGAGACACGATCCACCTTCCCCCTTACTACTGCCAGAACAATCCAATAGAGTTAATGTGGGCTCAAACAGAAATAATATTTTTAAACGAGTTATTCACGAAGAAATTGATAAGGAACACAACAAGACTGGGAAAACTGCGTGAGACATCAGATAAACTACAAGAAGATGACTTTTGGAAATAAATAGCAGGTAACGTGATTTTGGAACCTATCATCATAAATTTGCAGTACTCAGACGATGAAGACAATGACAATAACGAATTATCTCTTAATGCAAGTAACATTCACAGCTATACGGATGCACCACTGGCATTTTCGTTGGATTAGAAAAATAAGTAATTCATAAAGTATAGGTAATTAATTTAAAACTAAATGTTTAAACCATTTGCGTAATATACGAATATTCATGTTGCCATTGTGATTTCAACAACTGCATTATTATGAAACTTTGGAAAATTCAGTTTGCGTTCCCTTACGTCTAGTGCTACGAACACTCGCAAGTGTGTGAGAGAGAGGGGGGAAATGTAGAAGAGAGTGGGGATAACGAGGTGGCAACGCTGAAGGCTCTAACGCTTCTGATTGGCTACAGGTGAGAGCTCTTCCCATTTGAAACACATAATAAATACTGTAAACAATAAGAACTATGTAGGCGCTTCGTAGTTCAGTGCTGCAATTTAGAACACCCTTAAACGTTTCTCTGCTATATGCTTTGCAAAGCAGCGACTATGTTAGTGCTTTTTCGGTCATGTAGATCATGACTAAATATTTGCTACACCTAACCAAGACGAGCAGCGCCTGCGTGGCATCAGTTCATACCGCTGTACATGCTCGCACTGAACACGACTACGGCATGGGAAGTTAACGCGCTGTATACTGCTGACACAACAACTTGGTGCTTTCAGTCTTAAAGATGGAAGTTTTGTTTCCAATCTTTGCTATATTGCTACATCCTGCATTCCTCAAACTAGAGCAAAATCTGCCTAAACCGGACCCCTCATATGCCGTAAACCTGGTGAAACGGAAAATAAATTTCGGAACGGTGCTATTTCCCATGTAAAATTATACTCTAAGCCGCAAAAATTCCTAACCGGAAACGGAAATATTTATGGGAACCGTTTGCGCAAGGAACCTGATTAAGTACGTATTTTAAAAAGTGTAATAATTTTGAGGGTGACTGTGCTTGTACCGAAGTTCCATGAACCATAAAGTCATAAACTGTAATCCTTCGAGGAAAAGGGAAAACAAATCATTAGCTTTCTCAACTCTCTTCTAAAGTCTGTTTAGTTAACTCGTGTGCACGTCGGCCGACTCCTTTGACGAACCCTTATAATCGTTTTACAACCCCGGCCCACCTTCTCCCAGACCTTTCTGCAAGGTTGCCACCTTCCTCAATACGTCATGGGTATCGTACGAGGTTTCGTCTAAATAAATTATCTTATGTCTATTACTGCGTAACTTCCTTAGTTTTGACAAATATATATGGCCAAGCTGCAATTCTACTTGATTCCATAACCCTTATCTTATTCAAAGTACGGTATTTGAGACCCAGCTCCTTTAGGAGACCGCGCAAAGTGCAGTGCCCATAAAGAATATCACAAATCTCTTGCAAATGTGCAATCAATTCGTCTAAGGTGGGCGCTCTCCCCTTTGCATGGAATCTATAAATTTCTCGACGAATTAAATCGCATGTGAAATTATCTACTTTAGAGAAACGTTACCTTTTGTTTTCACACTTAATCAGCGTCTTTGGTATTCCTTTCGTGACAATACTTCTGTGTATTTGTGTGTTCCTGTATTTCTGTGAATACCCAGAATTTATCATCAGGATCATTGCACGATCCCTTACCAAGATTATTTTGCAGCACATATTTATGTGTGTTCAAAACAAGCGCTTGAATTTGCTTAGAAAGAGTTCCCATTATAACTTTGTTTTTTGAGGCTTTTCCAGTAACATAACTCGGCCCAGCAACACTTTCCAATTCATTCACTTTGATTATTTTCACTTGACTGAAAGTTATCTACTACTTCATTTGCATTCACCACTGCATTTCCCTCCCACGGTCTCCACAATGTGACAATCAGCGAATTTCTGCACGAAATGGAACAGATCAACTTGTAGTTAGAACTTTGTGAACTGAGACTTCACGTGGAGTAAACATACGACTGTCATTTCAAGAAAATCAGGGTTGCTATTGGTCCTCAACGACAGTGTTCCATTTCTGAAGTGTGGAGATAGATTTATGACGGTCATTAGTGGTCGGGAGGATCAGGTTTCTTTGAGTCCGAACTGCACACCCGTTAACTAGACAGACTTTAGCACACATGTTAAGAGTACAACTGTTTTGCAGTGTGTTCATTCTCAGTTTCGTTGTTACAAGTGATCAAGTACGAGTGAAAGAAAACTGTGAACATTGGTGATTTTTTTTTAAAAAAAACTACCTTGTGTGCATAAATTCTGTAAAATGAGTTCTAAACATTAGACATTATGACTGAAGGAAAAAATTAAGGTTATTGAATAACACGAAAAGAACAAACGTCCAGCTAAGGAAATAACTGTGTTGTTCAAAGCAGGGAAAACTCAGATTTATGAGATTTTGAAAAAATAAAAATTAAAGACGAGTGGATAAAGCGGACAACAGGGCATGTGAAACGCATCACAAAATCTACAGAGCATGAAGAGCTAAATCGTGCTGTGTGCGAGTGGTTTGTTAGTGCGCGCGCTAAAGGAATCCACATTTCTGGATCATTGCTTCAGACTGAAGCTTTAGAGACAACAGGAAAATTAGGCAAAGAGAATTTCAGAGCTTCCAATGGATGGCTCGAGAGTTTCAAACATCGCAGTAACATTGTTTTGAATGCTGTGTGTGGTGAAGCAAATGATGTTGATATGCATACAGTTGCAGATTGGAAAGAGAACATTGAAAACAGAGAGAGAGAGAGAGAGAGAGAGAGAGAGAGAGAGAGAGAGAGAAACTCCGCGATAAACCACAATTATTGTATTTAAATTGAGAATATAGTACATACTACGTATCAGCCTATTATTATTTCCACTTCATTCTACCTTATATTAGTCCTTCACTTTAAACCTCTGCGACCACTTCATAATTTCTTTGTATTCAAACACAAATCTTTGTAAGATGGAAATCTTTTTAAACGAAGAATAAATGCTGGAACGATCGCCTTCCGTTTTAGAGAGGTTTTACTGCATTTCCTCTTCCCGTCACACGCTGAACTCTTTTTCATTGCGAGGATGTACAGCGGTGTGGGCTAACGTCACACTATTGCCTGTTCTACCCTGATCTACGCTAACACAGAATCTAATACTAACTACATTAGATATTAGTTAGATACTCCCTTCACAGATGCCTCTATGAATTATAGTTCTCTCAGATGCAACAACACGTTGCACGTCTTGTTTGTCCTTCACCCTGAAAAAGCAAATATAAATTATTTCCACATTCACTAAAGCCATCTGCCTAATTGAGAAGTTTAAACAAGAAACATATGAGCAAATAATTGTGAAAATAACAAAATGCACCATCCTACTCGCATCCAAAGAAAACACAAAAGGGAACAAACACCACAAAAGCAGATATTTTAGAGTCCAGACGGTAGAATCCAGAGCACACAGACATTTCCACGAACCCTTGATGGCAACTAGAAAGAATACTGCATTACGGTGAATATGCACATCGTTAATAATGAAAGGATTAAAGTCTCTTTAGATGATTTATAAAACAAAACTGCAATTGCAAATGGAAATGAAGGCTAAAATACAGCAAAGCTGTATATCAGGTAAAAGAACACGGAGCTAGGCTTTGCCAAGATATGAACTAATAATGTTTCATTTAGGCACTTTATCAATTATAAGTCCTATCACTGACAACGTAAAACTGATATTTTATTCACCAAGAATATTTTTACGTTCCAATAAATTACTGAAATGAAATAATTGCACTTAAAGCACACTTAAGTGTCATCATACTGCTTCAATACTGAATTTACAAACTTGTACATATAAAGCCTGTGCTTAATCAGTTGTACACTAAGGGAATGCAGTTAGTACTAAAATGTTAATAATGTTGCCACACTTCTTTTCTCCTACCCTTTAAAATCCCAATATTCGAATTAGACAAGGACGGCGAGCCAATATTTGTTTAATGACTTCTTTCATCTCCACCCATGCTGCCGGGCATTCAAATTGGGCAAATCCGTACTCAATTTACAATCCGTTGCAGAAAATTTGCTATGTTCTTTCTTAGTTCAATTGTATTGCTTTAGTATTTAAACTTAGTCCACTGATGTTAAGATATATTCTCTAAAAGTTTGAATAAGAAGGTTTTCACAGCTCGGTCTGAACGCTGTTCGTAATTCTGTAACTGTGCTGTTACGGCAGGTTGTTATCTTCCATGTTATTAAGCACCTGAAGCGACTATTCGCAAATTCCAGCGTTCTGTATGCGTGTTTTGTTTTGTACCACTGCTCTCGGCAAGGCAGTAAGAGCACATTGTGATTACCAGAGCTCAGATTTGTTGACCTAAAAGTAGAAATATAAATGTTCAATAAAAAGACCTAAAAATCAATGAAATGATCTAAAAGTGGCCTTAAAATTGTTGTCTTCATTTCGGATTATAAGAATACAGACAATCATATTTACTTGCATATATCGCGTTGGAAGTTAAGTTAATGTTAATTTAAACTCGCAAATTTGTATCTTCTAATTAAAAATCTTACCTTGTTCAGAATTACAGTGTTAGATAACCAGGTTCTCGAAAGTTAGGGAATGCCAGTTGTAGGAAAACATACTTTTGTACTGTGAGAAACGTCTTTCAACATCCGCTGATACAGATGGAGCTACTTAAAATATTTACGCTAAATCACTGGTGGTGAGATCATCTTCAATGCAGGAAGTAACAGATTTACACCGGTTAACCCTTGAGAAATGCGATACAAAATTTTTTATACAAAGTTTTCCACTTTCTTAGTACCATTCTTTCAACTTATCTCCTATACTTTTCAAATCGGATGCAATTTTGTTACGAGTAATTAGAGTTCGAGAACTTTTCAGGCTTACATCCTTCTCTTGTACACTGTGATTATTTGTGTTAAGAAACTGATATTAGCATTCATGACTGCCAAGTGTCCTTGAATTTCACTTTTTGAAAATAACATTTTAGTCGTATCAATTGCAGTAGCATCATCAGGATTCGGTGTTTCGGCAACACGTGTCACCATCTGGAGACGATGGAAAAAATAAATTGTTGAATCTCCACAGGTGCCCCAAAGGGTGTTGTCAGGTTCTTGGGAGAGTGGATTACAGGGAGCCATTGGCTTGAGCAGAATACGAGGGGGAGGCGAGACAAAAATGTTCTTCGTTTTTGACATTCAGTAATCCACTTAGCGGAATGAAAGTAGGAAAACTGAACACCAAACTTACATATCAGAAAATTTGTAAATAAATCTGTGACAATGAAAATAATGGATCAAATTTAATATAATTGATGGAAATGAATCATTTCTCCACACTAGTTGTATATAGGCTAAGGTTTTTGGTAGATAGAGTCAACATGAAAAATTCAATGCCATGGTCGGGATTTGAACCACGGATCTCCTGGTTTCCGTCCAGTCGCTCTTAACCTTTGAGCTACCATGGCCAACGTGCCGTCCTGCCAGTGTGGAGAAATGATTCATTTCCATCAATTAACTAAAATAATAATAAGAGTTAAATGATGAAGCCTGGGACTCAAGTACTTACGAAAGTAAGTCGCCACAGACGGTGTATCTCGGATGCGAGAGCCCTTTAGTGGTCTACCGGGGAAATATATGAGTCAAATGGAGCATTTAATGTCAGTATGGCACGTTGGCCATGGTAGCTCAATGGGTAAGAGCGACTGGATGGAAACCAGGAGATCCGTGGTTGAAATCCCGGCCATGGCATTGAATTTTTCATGTTGACTCTATCTATCAATGAATCAAATTTTTGTGATCCCCATTTTGCCTGCTATTATAGACCGAGTTCTCTCTCTCTCTCTTAGTTGTGACAAGAATATATACCGTATAGCTGAGAAATCGACTACCATGTATATTATGTCAACCCACTGATCAAATTTCAATTTATTTCTTTAAATTAAAAATAAATATTAAATAATTTAATAATTTTTGTTACTAAAATTTAGAACAGGAAGAACATCATAAAAGGACGTAAAACGCAAAAATACTAAAAATGATGTAACAAATAAAAATTACCCAAAACAACACAAAAATACCCAGTAAAATTAATATTTATATAGCTATGGATTCGTGTTCAGGATTTTAATACTTAAGATCGATTAATACTGATAAGGAAAAAAGGACGACTCATCCAACTCCGGGACCTGGCTGACAATAAAATTGCAGTCATGCTCTGTGTGACTGAAGATTGAATGAAAAGTATCCGGAACAGTACAAAGTATTTCTTGAATATTCCAGGAGCAGCTCTAGGATTAAAATTCGAGGACTAATTCCAGTTAGTAGTATAAATGAGTTGAACATTGTGGCCATATTATGGTTTTGCATAAACTGAAAGCTAGCATAATAAACTGTAATAAACGTAACGAAAGAAAAAGGGTTCACATACTTCATTATTAAATATAATACATTTTTGTAATAATAGATGCAAGCACCTTTGTCACTTGGTACTTAAGTACACAATGAAAGACTAACTAAACACCATATTTATTTGATAAATCGAAAGCTAAAGCTAGAATAGTAAAATATTCAAGCAAGCAAGTGCTGAATACATCTTTATTAATTAGTAGAACATGTGTCCTGCAATACTCTCCAACCAGTACTGAAATGAAAGAGAGTTTCAGTGCACCTTTTACAACATCTGCCATTTAGCTCGATATAAATCATTGTACATTTTGCCTGAATTTCGGAAAATGTTTATATTGCCACCTCGTGTATAAGGTTTTTTCCGGGGTTTTCCCTTACCCTTAAAGACGAATATCGGGTAACTATAAGCTCTATAGACCCCGGACTCTTTTGAGCATCATTTCACCCATTTTATTCAACGTCCGATATGACTTGATGTTGGAGGACGTAAAATTTCAACAAAAAATGAGAGTTATAAGCTGTAAATTTCTGACCCAGTCCAAAATTTTGAGATTTGAGGGGCAGAAAAATAAATGTAAGGTCTGGATTACAGATATACTTCTAGGGGAAAGTGTATATCACAAAAAGCAAACATTTATTTAGGGTAAAAGGGGTTCCATGGAATAGGGTTAATGTGTTAAACGATATCTATGGAACAGTTGTTCAACAGCAATAATGTAAACTCGTTTACGTGGTCTTAATCTTTGGGTTGGTATTACATTTGGTTATTACGTTAACTTCGCACTACATTCGTACTCTAATCTACAATTTCAGATTTTAGTAAGGATAGGAAATAATCCTGGTTAAAGAAAAATTCCATTCTTCTAGTCGGAATCGGGTCTGGGACTTCCAGAACTGCTAACCACCAGACCAAAGAGTAAGTCATCTAAGAATTTGGTCAGATATTTAGTTAAATATGATAAATGGATTAGAAAGGATTAGTGTTTCTGAGGATGCAAGCACGTTGCGAAACATAGTAAAGTTTCGATAGCGAAAATGAGCGTTTTCATTTATTTCAGTCACTATGAAAGGTTAGAAACCGCGGAAATAGTGTGGACTATAGAAATTAGCAGAAAACACCCATGTTGAACAAAAGGCAGAGTTATGTCATTTAGTCGTCACATGAACCAACTAGAAGGCAGTAAGTTATGTTTTATGTAAATTTGGGGGTCAATTTATGTTTAAAATTACTTCCGAATTGTGTGAAACAGATCGTAACTCACCATTTGCAGTTTAATTATCGGAGGTGCAAACTGAGGCTTACTTTTAATAATGATAATAATAATAATAATAATAATAATAATAATAATAATAATAATAATAATAATAATAATAATAATAATAATAATAATAATAATAATAATAATAATAATAATAATAATAATAATAATAATAATAATAATAATAATAATAATAATAATAATAATAATAATAATAATAATAATAATAATAATAATAATAATAATAATAATAATAATAATAATAATAATAATAATAATAATAATAATAATAATAATAATAATAATAATAATAATAATAATAATAATAATAATAATAATAATAATAATAATAATAATAATAATAATAATAATAATAATAATAATAATAATAATAATAATAATAATAATAATAATAATAATAATAATAATAATAATAATAATAATAATAATAATAATAATAATAATAATAATAATAATAATAATAATAATAATAATAATAATAATAATAATAATAATAATAATAATAATAATAATAATAATAATAATAATAATAATAATAATAATAATAATAATAATAATAATAATAATAATAATAATAATAATAATAATAATAATAATAATAATAATAATAATAATAATAATAATAATAATAATAATAATAATAATAATAATAATAATAATTTAATAGTCCAATGCCAATTGGTAATAATTTCTACTAAATGTTATTGAAATAAATTCAGTTCTATATATTTAAATTAATAAGCTGTGCAGTTTCCCAAATCCTAATTACTCTCTGAATCAATTAAAACAGAAAATGAAAGTCAATCTGTAGTGAGTAAATAAGCGAAGGAAATATTTATTATTGGTACGCTATGCTCAGCAAGAACTGGATTAAAACACGCTGCCAAAAATATAGTGTTGCATGACGGTTATGGGGGGTTGATAGGAATTGCGAGAGTTGCAATGGTACAGGGTTTGGAACCCGGTGCCGAGATCATATGCTACATGACAAAATTACCAGGTTTTGTAGGGGTTTAAAAGGTAGGGGGTTTTAACCTTTAACCGCATGTAGCTTGGAGCGTAGCTATGGATAAGGTAGAGCAGAAGAAACATCTAATTCGAGATGAACTGAGTAACTGTATTTGAGAGATGCCTAGCGTTTCTGCAGGGCACTCCCTGGATCTGGATGAGATCAGGGGCGCTTTAGTAACATTTAAATACATAATAACATAATGCAACTATACCTTTAGCGATGCTGAAACTTGTACAACTGGCAAGAGGTGTACGATCAAGTGCACCCTGCTGGCGATCTTACTCGTAGTAGCACTTTAAAATAAACTCTTGTTAATGTTTATAGAGACCAGCAGCAAGTATCCTCTCAAATCTCTCCGTCAAGTCCCCTGGGTGCTAACTCAACCAAGCTTAAATAGGGGTCCTACCCAAAAGCCAACTCAGCGATTCCCATGCTAACTGTTAATTTCCTCCCAACTATTGCACCATATTGTGCAATCATTGTTTACATCATTGAGAACATGTTTAGACCTGTTACTGGCCACCTAAGCATTATTTCCCTTGATCAGCAGAATGTGCGATTCATTGTTTACAACCTGTGCATTATTACCCTTGATGTGTGATTCACCAGTCCAAAGTACATGTTTTGCCAGTCAGCAGAATTTAAGCTTAATCATCAACAAACAGCTTTGCCCACACTCAAGGCACCGAAAATAAATGTTACATAATAATGATTATAGTAATTTCCAGATCTTGCTCAGCGTATACATAGTAACCGCGTTAGCTTGTTACTAAGTCACGGTTGTTTATTTGAAAACGTACACTGACAAGTATGGTTCCTGTATTGTGTTGATAATCGTACGCGAAACGAGGCTACTGTGCGGAACATTCTTAGGAGGGAGGACTGCCAAAATGTGTAACCTAAGGAGACCGCCTGTCGCCAAGAAAATGCGTCAGAATATAGCAGGTCTACAAACAGGACTACGTAGCAACTATGTATGTAGCTTCGTAAGCAGAGATAGCAGCTCTGTGGTAAGGGTACTGTTGCAGACAACAAAGATATGTGATCCCTGATTCTAAAATTTTCATTCTATTTCATTGTTTACGCTGTTCCATTAATTTGAACAGTTTGCTCTGAGTTCGATGAATGTACAACACAAGCAGCTGAATTTACATTTATTTAAAAATGCAGAAGAAATATATAAAGTACAAAGCAGTGGTTTTGTACTAACACAGTTGTAATATAATTCACCGGCAAACAAACTTGTGAAAAGAATGTGCGCGGTAGCATCAGTGCACCACCGAGCTTATGCCTACTCCTTGGTGTATGAAAGGTTCAGAGTTGCGACTTTTAGCTTTGAAATCCTTTGTGCCAAATGACTATTTAATACTTATATCTAAATCAGGGATATTCTTATTTGTTTCGTTTTTGTAGCGTCTGGACACAGTGTGCATAATTTATGGAGTTCGAACGGTATCCAGAATTAATGTGAAATTAATTTAGGAACTCAATGACTGCAGAACGGATAAATTAAGCTCAGTTTAAGCCCGGATCTGTGGTGTTGGAATAGTGTCTACCTTAGATTCAAGAGGTCCCGAGTTCAAAACCCGGTTAGGTGAGTTACTTGGATAAGGACTTTTTCGGGCTCTTCTCTTATCCTGAAAGACGATTGTTGGGTAACATTAAGTTCTATGGATAATTCATTGTCCGATATATTCTAACCTGTTAAAGGTCGTTAAGTGTTAACGGTGAAGCAACTAGGACTGGAATGCCATAACTCCCTTCGAACGTTTTTCTTTAGTTCAGTATTTGTTCATGTAGAGCTACTTAAAAGAAAGGCTGTATATCTGAAGACCCAATATGATTGTTGAACTCAAAGAAAATATGGAGAGAGTGATTAACAGAGCCCAAAAATAACCTCATCAATATGATGGTCATCTAAGTTATGTGACATTTAACTAATGGCCATAGCAGTAAACCCCAGTATTTTAATTACTTAATAGTATAATAAAAACCTATGGCGCGAGAGACCTTAGAGCGCAAAGGTCTACCAACCCGACTGCCGGCCTCACGCCCACTTACGCACGGTAGAAGTGGACGATCATCCAACCGGTACGGGGAGGAGATGTGGTCAGCATCTCGGCATCCCCCAGCCGGAATGTTGGTTTCCGTGACCAGGGCCACTTACCTAGCGTAAGCTCCTCACTTTCCTCACGATGCTGAGTGGGCACCGGTCCTATACCAGGGACCTAAAATGCCCACCACATGGGTGGGATCGAACCCGGGGCGCTTTCCGTGGCCAGGGACCAAGGCATGCTGCGCCACGGCGCAGGTAATACGTATAATAGTGTACAATAAATGGGATTCATCCATTCCTAGAAATACACATTTAAAATTTGTTCCATCAAAACTGTGTCCCCAGATTGAAGAAGAAAAACTATATCTTATATTTAAAATATGTGTATGTATTGTCAGAAGCAAACAAATTTAACACAACGACTAGTAGACACAGGTTTAAATCAGAGCCCAAATGACAGGAAAAAGCGCTAGCCTATCAAAAATGGTTTGTGAGATTCGATATTACATAACGAGCATACCTATTATAAGTCGAAACATATAGGACTGCAATACTAACGTGTACAGGATGCTGTGAAAGCAACTCCGAAAATCGGCCCATTGTGTTGTTGAGTAGGTGAACCTTCTTGTATAAAGTGAATCTTATATGTAGGCTATTGATTGCCATAAATGTATATCAGAACATGATACTCTTTTTCAACGTACAATACTACTACTACTACTACTACTACTACTACTACTACTACTACTACTACTACTACTACTACTACTACTACTACTACTACTACTACTACTACTACTACTACTACTACTACTACTACTACTACTACTACTACTACTACTACTACTACTACTACTACTACTACTACTACTACTACTACTACTACTACTACTACTACTACTACTACTACTACTACTACTACTACTACTACTACTACTACTACTACTACTACTACTACTACTACTACTACTACTACTACTACTACTACTACTACTACTACTAATAATAATAATAATAATAATAATAATAATAATAATAATAATAATAATAATAATAATAATAATAATAATAATAATAATAATAATAATAATAATAATAATAATAATAATAATAATAATAATAATAATAATAATAATAATAATAATAATAATAATAATAATAATAATAATAATAATAATAATAATAATAATAATAATAATAATAATAATAATAATAATAATAATAATAATAATAATAATAATAATAATAATAATAATAATAATAATAATAATAATAATAATAATAATAATAATAATAATAATAATAATAATAATAATAATAATAATAATAATAATAATAATAATAATAATAATAATAATAATAATAATAATAATAATAATAATAATAATAATAATAATAATAATAATAATAATAATAATAATAATAATAATAATAATAATAATAATAATAATAATAATAATAATAATAATAATAATAATAATAATAATAATAATAATAATAATAATAATAATAATAATAATAATAATAATAATAATAATAATAATAATAATAATAATAATAATAATAATAATAATAATAATAATAATAATAATAATAATAATAATAATAATAATAATAATAATAATAATAATAATAATAATAATAATAATAATAATAATAATAATAATAATAATAATAATAATAATAATAATAATAATAATAATAATATACAATTGTAATTACATTTCCTTGCTACACTCGATCCTCCTGATTATGATGGCTATCAGCAGACACGAATTTCTAAACATGAAAGCCAGGAGTGCAGGCATTGTTGAACTGTGACATGACTATAACCAGACCTAAGACGGTAAACTCAGCATGTTCAAGTGATAAATACATTCAATTAGTGTAAACTTCACCACAGAGATGGTGTCAACTCCGTCACTAGAACGTGGTAACCTCCTCCATCATGGCCCAGCATAGCACTTTCCTTCCCACTTTAATAGACTGGGGACTGGCTATTCCAAATTGCATAGATGTGATAAAAGGGTTTCGTTGTCAACAATTAACATTTCGTATTATTTATTTACTGATGAGAATAAATAATTAAATTAAAAATAATAGTAAAATATATAAATGATTGTAATAAATAAATGATGTATGTTAAATCAATATACCATGAATTAAGCTTAAAGTTAGATTGCCAGATGACTAAGCTGTTAAACGAGTATCAGTGTGAGGCAGGTAATAGACAATTAGCGCTTGGGTTGTAAACCAAGTTCGTGGAGGGTAGGTATGTTGACTCTATTTAGGAATTCTAATGGAAAGAAAAACATTCGTAGAATTGAAGAAATGAAGTAGGACATTTGTATTTGACTGTCCACATCGTGTAGAAAAGATGGTGGAAACAGAATTGTTAAGTGTGGTTTCAGCTAAGTTTGGAGCATGCATTACAGATTCAAGATACTCTTCGACTGAGAGATTGTTTGCTGTCTGCGCTTTAGCGACTGGGGTGATCATATCAAAGAAATAGACCTAAACCTTTCTCACTTCTGAACACTGTGTGAACACTACCAGTTTTAGAATAAGTAGAAAGTGATACATCGTACAATATAATGGTAAGAAACTTTACGTAAAGCACAAGTTATAGACGATGACTGACGGTTGAAAATCTAAGGTTTTTATCTAAAAATGTCATTTAAATATGTGTATGTTTTAGCACATTTATTAGACAATAAAGTATTAATTATTGATATATAATAAGCTCCTCGGTAGCCGTGCAAACAGAATATTTGAAGACAAAAATGAGCGCAATATTGAGAAGTTCCATCAGCACAAACTTTGTGACAGGCACAAGGAAATTGTAAATTTGTCTAGTTTGTTCTTATGTGAAAATAAATATTTCTATGGTAACAGGTTATATGTCGTGTTTTGTATTCGCGAATCCAAAATTTATGAATGCTATCAAGTTATTTTCTTCCACTTAACTTAGTGACCATGACAACACAAGCACAATAAACAAATCCATACCTGAACTTGCTTCATCGATGTCCAACCTCAACATTACGCATCTAAAATTATAACAAATTTCTGACGTCCTTTAGAGGTAAAACATAACCTCTGTTAAGAAATACGATGTTGTATTCTTCTATCCAGTTACTGTATCCAAAAATTCGTTTGTTACCTTTGTACTCAAGAATGGCTGAACCGAGTATTTTAATATGCGATATACAGAATGTTAATGAACTATGCCGAAATATTTTCAGAGCAAGTGGAGATATCCTAAAAAAGTAATTTCAGATCGGAGACTTATGGCCTTTTGGTTCAGATGTGAAAGTTACGGCTATAAGTTTCTAACGTCACTGATAACACTTGAGTGCACAGCATACGAAAATGAAGAGATGTGTCGGAGCAGTCCCTCTGGCGCAGTGGTTATGTCATTAGCTTTCGAGTCAAAAGTTAACAGTTCGAGACTCCTTCACTTAAGTTTTGTTGTTGCTTCAGTATTTTGTGTAAGCTTTCAGTTGTTATATAAAAGTATACATTTGAAGGTGTAATTTCACCTTGTCAATGCAATTAATTACAAATCTTTCTAACAAAGGTTCAATCCTGCTTAATATTTTCATATGCTGTACGTCTAAATGGGAGGTGGTTTAAAGGGTCAGCGAATTTACTTAAAGTAAAAAGTAAATGCAACTGTTTGCTTCAGGTTTATAGGAACTGTTCGAAATGACGATCTCCGTTTTCAATGCAAAGTTGACAGTGGCGAACGAATGACAGTCACACTATGTCCAAAATTCCTTGTGTGTGTCGAATACATCCTGCTATTATTCGTGCAGTTAGGTCCTTTTCTGAGGTTAAAGGTACTTCATACACCAGAGACTTGAGGTGACCCCAGAAAAAGCCTAGTGTTATTGCACTGGTCAATCAGATTCACGTTATTAGTTACGAATCACGGCAGTTCTTCGCATTGGTATTGTTGCGTATAAGGTCTGAACAAGATTTTGGAAATATTTTAATTATTGGAGGTTCATATTTCATTTCGTGGTAAGCTCCAGGCTTTAGCAGGAATTAACAAGTTGAGACAGGTTGGATGACTTAGTGATCAGACTAAGCAGTGGTATTGACCTGCCAGCTCATATGTGTTCTATTAAATCGACAGAAAAATTAAGAAGAGTCATTCTTGGGTTGCACAAGATTGCACCATAGGATGTAAACCCTCTGTGAGGAACTGCTGAGTCGTATTATAGCAGACATTTTGGAAGTCAGTTCTATTTAAACGATTACAGCCAGTAAGAGAGGGTTAGTCAATCACCAGTTAGTCAGCTAGTTGGTTAGTTGGAGGGTTGGATGCTGCTGCTGCTCTAGTCTCATCATAGAACTTGTTAATACTTCTACAAAACTTAACTCATCAAAGTGAACCAGCCACCTCTTGTTCAGAACTCTACGCTGCTCTACATGAAAGGTAATATTTGTTTATTATGTATTAATTGTTTCAATGTTTGTCCTGATTGCACCATTTATCTCTTCAAGATAAAGGAAATCTTTGTTTGGTTTGACTTCCCCAATCTTTAAAATATATTTGTCAATATCATGGAGAACCCATCACTTTAATTTAACCCTAATCATGTCCCTAATTTTTGACCTGTTTAGCTCTACCATCTGCTCCCTTATCCTTTCAATAGCTACATTCCCAGTTGTCGATTAGGTTTGTAAGTCCTTCACCCCCCTTACAATCCTGGTTTGCAACAGTATTTACATATTAAAATCACAAGGGAAAGAAATTAACATGGCAGAAACCAAATCACTGACTTTTGGTATACCAGATTGTGGCGTTACGGATTGGGTCATCTGTATAGTTATAGAAATACTACTGAAATAACTATATGTAACCTACTGGAGTATGTTACATGATGCAAAAAAAAAAAGAGATCAGTGTCGCACTGGTAAGTGATTAGTTCGAGATTTGAGAGATGTTTGAGGTATTAAATCTTGAGAACTCTTCAACGAGCTACTAAGAATCGATATTTCTATACTCGGGAAGCACATTTAAATACATTATAATCCAATAATTTCACCTACCTTGTTTAAGGGCACTGGGAGGTCGATAGGTTTCAAAAAATCAATTTTTTTGTTTTTAATGTTAAAATATTATATAATTCTTCAGCTTTAAAATGATATATACATATATAACATAGGTTGTCAGCTAGTATTAAAACCCTTTAATTTGTCAATTTAAAGATGGCGGCGTAATGATACGCCCACTTCCTGAGAATGGTGCTTAATCTTTGATCGTGATTTCCCCAAACCTTGATTTTTCATACTTTAGGTGCATGTTTCTCAAAAACTAGAAAAGATATTGACACAAACTTTTTAGTGGTTATTTTTCAATGTTACTTGAACACATTCGGCTAACATTTATCTTCATGTGATTTATAAAATGGATGAAAACAAATATTCTGTCCTTGAAAATATTATCTTTATTTTTTTACTCAAAACTAGTTAATTTTTCATGTGCATAGTATAAACCATATGTGACTTTCATTTAGTCGATATTATAAAACTGTATCTTAGGTTATTTAGGATAAAACTTGGTGCATTTAGCTTTAAATTCCTACAAGTAAAGTGCACCTGAAATATAGGGTGCAATATTTTTTTCAGGACACGCGGTGTGATTTATACCCCTTTTGCATGGACCTATGTGTACGTAATGTAAATATGATACAATAGTTAAATGCACACATCCTTATACCGTAATCATACCGAATTTCAATTTCTGATAATGTTTAGTTTTCTATATATTCCAATTTTAATATTGGTAAAAATTAGCCTTATCTGGGTAAAAATAACTTCCTAGTGCCCTTAAATAACTTATCAGCATCTGATACCAGTTAGGTTTAACACACTTAACTGCGTTATGTTTAGCTGCAGACCATGCATTGCTTATTTCAACTTTCTTATATGAGTATTAGTGACGTCTGCAATTGCTGAAATCATTTCGGTGTAGTACTTTAACAACCTGTATGACATGCTTCAGACCGCATTTAGAATAGAAGTGTATGACAACATAAATACTGGCCATAAGAAAGTAAAATATTTCGCTTTACAAATATTTGTTAAGAATGCAGTTTATAAGAACAGGTTTTCCAAGATACTTTGTTATTTACAAAATTTCTATAAAAATATTTGAGGAGCTACTTTTTTCGTTACCATTATTCCTGTATATAAGCCTTATACACGTATAATTCTTCATACTTATTTTATATGAGCCAGTGAACTTTTTCTTAGGTTTTAATGCTTAGTAACCGCTCAGGAGAAGCATATTCAGTAGCAGCTTTTAAATCATTGAATGACATAGTCATTGCACAAAGTACGAGAACGATATCAAGGTTGAGGAAAAGGAAAAAATGAAATGCGTAGTGTTTAACGCCCGCTTTTACTACATACGGCACCGCAGGCGGCGACACTGATGATACATGAGATGAAGATGGAGCACCGGTGGAATGAGATGGCGGGAGAAACCGGAGATTCCGGAGAAAACCCGCCCCAGCGCCGTGTTGTCCTCCACAAATCTCACTTTGCGGTCACCCGGGAGAGGGGAAAAGGAAAGAGAAAAGAGAAAGAAAGACAAATAAAGAAAGAAACAAAGATAGAGAAAGAATAGGAGAAAGAATGTAAGAAAGAAAGATTCTTCGCAGGCAAAGCGGGCAAAGCTGCGAGTTCTAATGCAATGGGAGTCAATAATAAAGTTCCTTTAATAAAATAAGCTCCTAAATAGTCATAGCCATATCCTAGTAAATAGTTTTCTTTCTTCTAAGATATAACACGTAGGTGGTTTCCTCTGTACGCCTAATTAAAGTTTTAAAGAAGTAGGGTTCCAAATTCGAGACTGTCAAAAACGCTTTTCTGAAATTTGATTTTATGTATTTTAGACAGAAGACGCGCATTTGTAGAAATTGTGCGGTGCTAGACGAGAAGATGCCAGCCTCTGGGATACATAAGAGATTTTCTGGCTCGTGAGAGGGGCAAGGTTACTGAAGATTAAATGTAACTCGAAGAAGATAAATATCGGATATTCCCAAGAACGAAGCCAGATGTCGGTTGTAATGCCGTCCTTGGTTTTTCATGCGATCTTTCATAAGAGATGACCTTAGAACGTCATCTTGGGTCGGTCTCGTGTTCTTTGACGGAGAGCGAAGTCCGGTCCTTGCTCTGGATTCACTTAATCACAAGGATCCTCTAGATCAGCGGTGCTTTATCAAATTCAGAAAAGCATTGTCTAATTGCGATGGGGAGAAAAGTATATGGAGTAACTTAATAACAAAAATTCTCATATCAGCGGTGGCTGGAGAACTGTGTAGATAGCATTCTTTAACAATGACAAAAACAAAATGCTAGTTAATTTTCTGGGGTTATTTTTTATCACATAACACATTCAAACTAGAGGCAAGAGCTGACATTTCAGGATACAATTATTTGACATTGATAGTGAATTAAATTCACTTCTTGTTGTAAATTTAATCGAAAAACTTCTATATATCAGTGGGTGCTAGTAAAATGTTATCTAATACGAGAAGATTTATTACACTTGTGAAGACCAAAGTGTAGTCTTTGTTTTGGTTAATTTACTTAATCAGAAAGGTCTTCTAGCGGCCATAGCACACATCTAGCATTTTCTGATATCGAGGGTACTTGTTCTGGATTAATTTAATTTTAAATTACTTCAGATCAGTGGCGGCTGTTGAACTTTCAGAATAATACCTATTTTCTGACACCCACATAAAAGTAGTACTGGTCTTTGATCTGGA
>CM060948.1:272317427-272434927 GCA_030765055.1 Mantis religiosa
TGTTTCTCTCTCTTTCTCTCTCTCTTTCTCTCTCTCTCTTTCTCTCTCTCTTTCTTTCTCTCTTTCCTTCTTTCTTTCCTTCTTTCTTTCCTTCTTTCTTTCCTTCTTTCTTTCTCTCTTTCTTCTTTCTTTCTTTCTTTCTTTATTTATCTATTTATTTATCCATTTATCTATTTATTTATCTAACTATTTATTTGTTTACTTATTTATTATTTATTTACTTATTTATTTTATCTTTCTTTCTCTCCCTTTATTTATTTATTCATTTATTTCTGAGAAATTTGTTTTCTTTATGTTTACCTTTCGTATGTAGGGTTAGGATCGTATTTCAATCATAAATTAATTCTGAGATTTCAGATAGGAGGAAAGAGAGAGAACAGGGATTAATTAAAAGCGAGAAATCGGATAAATAACTTTGCACTTTTGTCTAACATCTTTGAAGTACCTATGTGAAACAAAAAGTTTATAAAGATGCCCCCCCCCCCATTTTAAATGGAAGCAATTAATTATAATTATCATTTTACTTCCCTAAATTGGCTCCAATAATTTTGAATTAAGTATCAAGCCTACGAAAAAATATTAATATAACTACTTTTTACGAATGTTTAGGGTCTTTTAGCATGAAAGGGACAGAAATGTTGTAGAGAAAGAATAAAAATAAATGTTAATAGGCAGAGAAAGTAAATGAGTATAACTCATAAAATATTTTAATTGTATTATTGTGCTTTATTTTGCCAATTAGTTTCGTCACATGTTGAAGATTTATGCTAATGTTTTAAGGTACTTCAATATTGTAATCCTACCTACAATGTTATAAAAACTTGAATAGTTTGTGTAGTTCCAATGAAATAGTAATGGGAAAACATAGTTCCACGTCCATTTTTATTCACGTTTTACCTGTTGGTATATATTAACTTTTGTTTCTACAGCTTCCAGAAAACCTAAAGAAGATTGCAATCTAAATAATTAAAACGACATATACATAAAATACGCTCCCTCCGTAATTTTTTTGCAGCCTACGAACCGCCGTTCGATTGTAAAAACAAGGAATTCAAAGGACGATGTGCACATCGGAAAATAGGGGAAACAGCACAAAGAAAGCGAGAGAGAAACAATGTACTTTTTCCAAAAAGAAGAGGCGCTGTTACGGTAGTCCGTCATTTGTTTTTGTTCATTCTAATCACACACGTGAATAACAGCAACGCGCAAGCGGAGTTTATTTCCCAAAAGTTGGCCTGAGCTTTGAAATGATTCGATTGCTTACATGTAGCAAGCTTAATGGATTACCGAAGATACGATGAAAACCAGTGGCGTACATGTAGCCAAAGGTGGATTTCGTTGAATATTATCCGCCACTGCTTTATGGAAGAAAGTTGAATTCTTAACTGACAAACTTCGATATACAATTAAAATAAGAGCATTCATTTATCTTACAGACTCATGCTGCTGTTGTATAATTTACAGTTGTTTCCCTTTAGCTTTCTGTCATAATGTTAGGGGTTTTACTTATTTAATAGAACGCAAATTACACTAAACCTCAGTTTTCAAGACAAATACTTTAGAACTAGGATAACTTGAAAATGGGTTTCTGAGCTGATGTCACGTTGCTGATTAGATAAAACTTGGTATTAATTGTGCTATTATGCCCTTAGCCCCTGTACCAATGGGAATAGTTCACATGGTTTCCTCGGCGACAAGCGTTCAGCTTCGCTATCACATTTATGGCAACACTTCTTAGACTTTAATCGACCACGTTTATTCCGCTCACTTTCTCTTTGGGCAGCCAGCCAGGTGAAAAGATGATTAGATATCAACGTTTCGGGAGTGTACATCTCTCCCATCATCAGGATATTTATAAAATGTTATAACCTCAAATGAAATACTGGATATAACTCAAATATAAACAAAGACAAAACACTATCAAAATTCGCATTACTGAACAAAAGACTGTTTTCGGTAAATTAAATGGCAGGTCAGGAGATGGCGTGAGTATAGAAAATTAATTGAGTCAAAGAAACGTAACTACTTAACTTGATTATCAAGCTTTATTGATATTTGTTTCTTAATTCTAAGGATTTCCATTTTAAGGCCGGTTTCCAAGAGGAGCTGAACTGAAATCTAGCATCACGATAAAGCGTGCTCCTTTCAGAGGAAATCGCCAAAGCCTCTTTAATTCTCTCCCAGTAACTGTTGCATTTTGCCAAGATGATCGTATCCCGAAAATTGTCTCTATGGTCGTTATCAAAACAATGCTCTGCCAGCCCATACTTCATCAAACGGAGCATTCGTTTAATGCAACCTGAAAGAAAACCGTTATTAAGCTGGAATAAAACGGGAAAACATTAGCAATTAATTAATTTTCATTGCATTTCTGTTTAGGGGTTTGCGTGGCTTCCTTGTAATCAGATCTCAGACACAATCATTAAGCATTTTCATGTTTACGCCTTCATGTCCACTACAAGAACACGCGTACAGGAAACCATCAACAGACATTGAAACCGAAGGTTTGTCTTCGAGGTAGTTAAGTATTTGAAAGTGGGATATAGTCAAAGCGGTAGAAGCAGCCTTGGGAAAATTATGAAACAACCATAAATTGTACATATCTTCCAAATATCAGAAATGCCTTGACTCTGGTACTTCTTAATCTCATTAAGCTTGTGGCCAACTATTCGTCCATGATCAATCGTGATTCTGCGTCTTGTGTAGCTCGGTTGACCCTCCTTTTAGTAAGTTTTTGAAGTGAATTGAAGTTGAAAATAGCTTACTTCTGCAGCAGTTAAGCGAATATATCACCACTACTTACTTTACTCGCTCATCGGAAGCACATCGTAGCAGTGGCAACAACGAAGGAATCAGAAGCAAGAACCAGTCGCCGAGTTAAACTAGGCGGAACTCAAATCGCCGATGTACTTTACCATTTAGTACGGATTTACCCATGCGCTATAAGCGTTTTTGTCATTTATGAGTGATTAGGGCAGCGTCTCTTTACTGCTATTGCCACTTGCCATCGGGACCAAGCAACCAACGCCGATGCTGGTTAACTTACTTATATGACCGTTAAGTAAAGCAGCGTCAGCTGGTGAGAAACCGGACGGAGTGAGGTACATAGGATGAAAAAGCTAATAGTGTAGTGAGGGGCTTTACGGCCGCGCGGTCACCCGAACGGTGTGAGAAACCCCAATGTTGGTTGACTGGGCAGTGTAAGGTGTGGATGAATGACGCGGTAGGGCGTCCTTGGGCAGGCTTTTCTGTCGTCTGGGCAGCTCATTGTTGTATCGCCCAAGTTTATACCACTCAAGCGGATTATATTTGGCGTAAGTTCAGGTGCATTGAATGGGCTCTTTTTCTCATAACGTGGAATATGTAGAGGATGCCGGATTTGGATGTGTAGAGTGTGAGACGAGAATTTATTGTAAATGCCGTAGATTATCCTGAGTTCTCTGTTCCGCATGACCTGTATTATGCGGATTGTGGTCTGAACCACCGAGCCTCAACCTTACAGCCATACAGTATCGGAGCTGGAATGTTCGGACGATACAGGTGTAATTTACGGTACTGAGTGGGATAAAACAGAAAACAGGAACAACTGCCTTATTGAAACGTGTCTTAGTTTGACCTTTGCCTTGAGTGAGTGTGAGGCCGTGGTGGAGCAAGGCTCTGGGGTATTTGGCGGAGATAAACCAAGAGATTCCACTCCGCCATGGCGTCAGAGGCCACTCCGGCCGCTAGCTACGGACCATAGTGAGAAGGATAGAACTCTTCAGCCCACTAATGGCCATTCTCCGCTATTCATTTCATCGCCAATGGTACGGAATTATTCTTATTGTGGAGGAAAAGAATAATGAACCTTTTTGTTCTCTGTCATTATCACATATCAGTACGTAATAGTATTGGTTTCTGTGGAGAAGTCATACGTGTAAGTGGTGAAGAACAACGGCGATACTCCGGTCTCTAAGGGTCTAACTAAGGACTTCATTCCCTCCAGTCGCACCCGGAAAGTGCGATAAGGGGTACGGATATCAACATTCTTGGCCTTGTACAACATGCCTAGGGGCTATGAGTTAAGAAGGTCTTTTCCACGTCCAAGAGCATCACGACTGATTTTAAGTTTTCTTGAAAGCCCAGCGACGCCTTAACGACTAATCACAGTAACTGCAAATTCCAGGAGCGACCACGATGTAAACCGTTCTGATGATCCGTGAGGATATCCTTTCCTCAGAAAGAAGAGTAGAGTGGGGTATGAGCAACCATCAGGACACTTTCGAGGGGAGCAGGTTGATAGAGCCGGAACTTAAGCTTAAAGTTTAAGAGATCCTCTCCACCTACCAACGAGTAGAAAAGAAGCTAAGGCATAGAAATGAATGGTAAACTAATTTGAAAGGGAGGTGTTGGAGCATGGGTGCCGTAATGCCTCCATGTTTTGGAGATTTGTTCAGGTTCAAACTCTGGGTTTGGAACCACCCGCCTTGGAGTGACTATAGGAATTTGGATCATCTGTGGTGATATAGCAGTCAACCGTGAGGTAGCTTTCCTACTGTTAGTCCACCTTGTGCTCGAGATCAGTGGACTCTTTACCTGAGGAACGTTCGGGAGTTCCAATTGAGACGTTGTAACCTCTGCGAACTCCACGGTTTTCTCTTGGGACTCGAGTAATTTCTCGTCTCCAGTTACGTGGGTATTCCATGCCAGTCTTGGTCTTGAAGATTCCTATCGCCATAAGCTACTAGTTTTTGTATATCACCTTTTTCATGTATATGTCTTATGGATTTTTCTTTGCTCATTTGTGCATGTTATCCACAGTAGGATGTGTAACCTACCTACGAGTAGTTAATTTTGAATATTTCTTATACAGCCGAATTGCTGGTAAGCATCTCCGGAAAACATGTAAAATCATGCATAAATATCTTTATGAATTTGTGTATATTAACTATCTACCCTGTGTTCTAGGTTTTCGTGAGTTGTACAAGTGTACAAACAGACGGACAAATAAATTGAACGAGAGTAATTAGGGCTTCCAAAGATGTGCACGAAGCTTTTAACTCCTTTGAAATGAAAAGCAGTAAGCACAAAAAATTCTCGTAAATGATTTGACCTACAACGTACTAATTATTTTTTACAAATGTTCAATATAATTATTAGTCTATTTCAAAAGCAGCACTGTGACTCGAACTTTGTTCTATGTAACGAAATATGTTCAGTAAATTAATTTATACTACAGATGAAGACTTGCAACTGGTTTGCACGTTGTCGGACAAAGTACTTACCTACGTTACCTACTCATTTCTGACAAGTTTAGTAGCCTGTGAGGCTTTCCATTTTCAGTTCAATAATACTTTCAACAATCACCAATAGATGCATAATTAGCTTAACCTCCTTTAACCGGGCAGGTCATATAGGACGATGAATGTATGAAATGATGCTCAAACGACCACGAGGTTCACAGAGCTTAAAGTTTTTCGACGTTAAACTTAACAGGATATGGGAAATCCCAGAAAAAACCTTTCCGGGTAGTTCTTCTCAACTGAGATTCGAACTGGAGACCTTTTAAATGCGTGGCAGGCATGCTGCGCCCACACGCAAGGGTGCGTTGAATACATTTAGTAACTGAAGTTCTCAAATCATTCTGCGAAGGAGTATATCAATGACTGCCCAAAAGAAAAAAAGCACCAAGAAGAATTTTAAAAATAAAGTACACATTAAATGATTATAAACATGGAAACATAATTAGAACCGAATAGTACATAAAACAGCTGCATATCATACATAAACATTTTTAAATGTTAAATTAAATTTGAAGCCTTATTTTACATTTCTTTTACTGCTAACTATAAATGAATAATATTTTTAAAGTGCTAGTGTCATAAAATGTTATATTTTACATGAAAGTGCTAGCAAATTTACGCATTCCTCACTGTTTAATCTTCCAACTCGGCTACAAAATATGACCACTGTGTGAAACTTTGGAATTTCTTTGGTCACTGGCCGCTTTCTTAACATTCGCCAGACTGCTACAAGTCTGGTGAATATCCTTGGGTTTGCCACCTCTGACTGAACAATCTCCCAATGGAGAGATCTGATATTAAGATTGTTAATTGTTGTAATTACGCTCACCATAAGAAAATGTTCTTTATACCAGCTGCATTACTTCGTTTCCCATTTCTTACTGAACGCAATGAAAGGGTGGTTTGCTACAACATATTACCTATATTGCATGTTTGCGCAACATTTCTATAATTTTTGGATGGCTATTGCAGTATTTTATGAACATATCTGTTCCAAAACCAGCATTGCAGTACTTAATGTTTGTAATGTGTGTATTAGTTTTTTAAGAATGATAGTACAGGCTATTTATTTGTGTACAGAGAGAGCACAAAACTTTGTTGAAACCCTTTAGCCAATTTATGTATTACTTAAGTGTTACAAGCGGAAGTTAAGGAACCAAGAAATTATTCTTCGCTTCTCATATGCACATAAAGGTAATTTACTTCTGATCTGAAAATGTGTGATGTTTCCGTTGCAGCTGCCTCTTGACTTGAGAAGTTTCTTCTTGTGTAATTCAGAAGCGATGTTCACTTGTCTTTATTCCTCTGTGGAGTGAAACAAAAACGTTTATGGCGGTGAAAGGCATTACGGTTTTAGCGTTTTGGATGTGACGTAATTTATGTCGGTTCTAAAAGATTTTCCCTTTTTCTTCCAAAATAAATTGCCTATAAATGTCATCACCACGAGCTCCAGTAAAAATAAGTAGTGTCTCTTTTATGAGAATGTCGGCAAGAACTTGAAAATCGTGGAAAGCGGAGGATATTGCAAATAGCTAAGTGTCGATCAGTACGTTACCACAATCGAGGTCCGTTTTCAAAACAGCAATGAAGATAATATTTTTTTTCATGCTAGTTTTGTGTAGGACAATACTGCAGAATTAGACAGAAAAATATGTGAATCACAGATGTTGTTCCAGTTTCCATCCGGATGCTCCGCGGTTTATCGGCAAAATACGGATCATTTGCAGAATTTAATGTGTCGGTATGGTGCCGTTATCGGATTCTACCTTTCTTGCAGCAGTGAAGATATTTGAAAAAATGAATATCGCACATTTAATTTCTTTGGTCATAATCAGACTTGGTTAACTTACTGAGCAATATGTATTAGATACACTCTAACTCTGAATATGAGAAGTAGCTGCGAGTTTTATTCTAGAATATGATATATCTCAAAGATAAAATATTAATATAATGTTGCTATGAGAATAGTAATAACTGTAGATTGATAATGATTGATAACTTTAAACGATTTATCTTCAAATATTTGACCAAAATGTAAAGGCTCTATATTTTTCATATTATTTGGATGCCACGAATCCGCTAATTCGAGCCGCAACTATCCTTCTGGTTATCAAACTATGGGTAGGTTTATTGCTCCAGCTCCATAGCGAGGTTACACTGAAAATTGCAGAGTTCTAAAGAATTAGTCTTATACAATGAAATTATACATTTAAGAATAAGCACATTTAAATACTAGTGCGGAAAGTTTAGGTACTTTCACATGCAGTATGTTTCATGGAGCAAGTTCAGGAAATTTGGGATACACATTGGTTTTAGAACCTTGATTGTTAATTTCTCATAATGTTACCATGTCACTCAAGTCCACCTCCTTCCCCTTGAGAATGGAACACTTCCCTCCCGTTCACTAGTGCAGGTGACCAGGCATTAGAATAGTTTGTTTTTGAGTCCCTTGAATTGCTATAGTTCGACGAAAAGTAGATGGAGGCACAATCGCCCTTCCCTCTTTCGCATCACTGGACATCACTGGCTTACAATAAATAGGAATGCGGTGTTGGTCAAGCGGGAGGGGCAGGGGGTATAGCTGATGGGACATAATTCAGAAATGACTGCATAAATATTAACAGAAAAGCATGGTGCTAAAATTTCACTCTACTTACAGTCAAATGCTCGTAGCGGGACTGGACTAGGGAGACTGTACACGAGAACAAACAAACAGTTTAACATTGCTACATTGTAAGATTAGGCACCTGGAAAAATATGAGTTCAATTGATGATTCCGTGGTGAAACTATGTAAAGGGAAACATGGAATCATATTCCGACAATGTGCAGAGAAACAGAATTATTAAGAAGGCAAAATTTGCCACCACAATTTCTGGAATCCAGTAAGAGAATGATGATAGCTTGCTTGGATATAGCGTTGGTCAACGAGTGTCACGAACTGGGCACATTTCTAGCTAAGACTTGGAGAAGGAGGTTAATTGCTATTGAGAGGGTAAGAGGGGAGTACATAAGAGTGCGGGTCAGAGCACTGTATATTATGCTTGTAGTTTTATTTCATTTTGATTAAATTTTATCCCCTTTCCGAGTATATATTATTCAGTAATTTCCTGCTAATTTGATATCCCAGTAAACAAATCTAGATATCTAGTAGTATTTTTAGGATTCCAGGAACAGGAAAAAGACGTACCCCTGCAATTTTTGTGGTATGCAAGAGTAATATGAAAACAAAAGCCTAAACACAGCTTTGTATGCCGCCGCTGCCACCGTCATCAACACCATTATATATCGGGTCACCGTTTTACGTGTTCTAGTCCAGCTGGCAGCTGTGCTGGCGTTATTGTGTTAAATGTGAAACTTCTTCTCCTTCTTAGTCTATTCCTTTCTCTTCCTTCGCCTCTGTTTCCTTTTCCCTTCTCCATTCTATCTTTCTCCCTCTATCACACACGCTTACTATCGTCCATGGCCCTTATCCCTGTACTTCCTCTTCATGTAACTTACATTCTATGTGATGTTTCGAGAGCCGTTTAAAACTTCCTGTTCTGAGGTATTAATGCAAAACAACAATGTGCAAAGCTACGCTTCTTCCTTGGAATACTATCTGACTATACTATTTTTCTAGTAGCCAGTTCATGTACACGGATAATAGTAGAAATATTAGCATAATTTCCTATAATAATTTTGTAAATAGCTACATTTGTCGGAAATATAGTGCTTATAAAGCATTGTTGGGATGATCGCCCGGCTCTGACTTGAGTATGTGGCGTGAGGTCGGCAGCCAGGTTGACCGGCTGTGCCTGCTAGCGAACTGTTACGTGATGGGATACGAGTGGATAATGCTTATAAACAGACATTGCAGTTTCTCAGCCATTAGCTTCAAGTTGGCTACACTCAGACCACCACTGCATAGAACACACAGAACAGCAGCCATGGGTTATGCAAAACACGGACTTATATTGGGTGGCAGGCGCCAGAAGATGTGGTGAGGGTTGTTATTTATGACATCATTGAATAAAGTCCATTAAGAATTCAGCTTAATTTCCTTTTCCATTGTTTTAAAGCATAGAAATTCCTATGTTTTCTCATACAACTTGATTATGTGTGTATGTATGTATATATGTATTACTTTTCAAAAACTTAATAATAACAGAAAAAATTCTTTCTTCCTTATTTTGCACTCTATTAGAATCCCGCCGTCCCTGTTTTAGACAGCAAAATAGAATGACATATAGCCTATTTTCTACGAGGAATCTGAGGTTATACCATACACCAAGTTGAATGGCAATTGATTTGGACATTCTTTCATGAAAAGATAACGTACACTCACCCACACATTCCACACATATACACACTCACACACGTATCTCACACTTCCACACTCAGTTATAAACTACTCACGCATAAATATACACAGACTCGCAACACATACACATATACATTCTTACACATATCCGCACACTCACATACACTTACTAGCCACTCACGCTGACACATACACACTCACAACTCACTCACATACACATGCATGCTCAATGCACATACACACACTCATTTAAAACAGCAAGTTATGGCTGAATGGTAATTCATTCATTATACACGCTAGTTTCAATTTATAAAACAAAATATAAGGTTACAGTTCTATCATAAGTATGTATAAATGTATAAACATAAACCGAAGTATAATAAACTGAAAATAAAATGTTCAAGGCAATCTTAACTTTGGAGTGCGTAGCATTTGTTTTAGTGTGATGACAATTTTAAAATTACAGAATGTATCTGCATAATGTGGCACGAAAGACATAAGGGTTTTAAATATTTATAAAATTATGTGAAGTCTTACATGATAAGTGTAAATGTTTTACGTCACATTTGACACATTTGTAAATGCAGTATGCATCATCATTGATACCACACTTTATTTTTAAGCATTCTTATTAAATGCAACTCATTATTCTGAGCCCCAAAATAAATATAATTCTTACTAAATCGCACGAATCTATTTACGGCATAAGTCTCACACATGGAAATATTACTAATGATAAACATAAGTTCCACGTAATGATTACATTATTGTGCGTAGTTCTCGCTGAGATGGAAAGCCAGAATTAAAACACCAGATAAGGACGAAAATATGATTTGCTACTATTTCTCTATTATATACGACAAACAAAGGGAAGCTTTGAAGACCAGGTTTTCTTTTTAGTGTGCACGTGACGTTTGTTACTTAGCTGGAACTGTTGTCACAAATATATCCTAATTGCCTAAGCAATATACACACAATAATTCAGGACATCCACAGAAACTTTGTACAATAATAGATATCACAGAGATAGATGTTTATTTCATATTTTAATGTTTTTGTATTTTATTTTACTATATTATTTTGCTTTTTGTGGACATTTAAAGTGCATCGTATATGCCACTTAAGTTGACATCAGGGAAGAAAAAATTGTGGAAAAGCACGCAACAACTGACCGCATTTATCAGAGCCCACACGTGTTGGAGAAAGTTCTACAGTCATTAGAACGAGGTGTCATGAATGTATTGGGGTCCAAGCCCTCTCTGAATTCTTTTCGTTTAATTTGCATTATTCCATAGTAATAGGTGCGCTTAAGCAATCTCTGGAACTTGTCTCTTCAATCATGTGGCTTTTATACAACGCATCGGCCAACATTGGTTATTGGGCAAAAGATGAATTTTATCGTAAGATCATTATTTGAAGAATCATTATGTGAATATCGTGGTGTGGGTATGTCAGTGTTCAGGCTACACGTTCAAAATACAACACACTTATTTCTGAACCCAGTAGTCAGAATCCCATATAATAGTGAATGAGGTCAATGAAATAATTAACATAACATTTTTCTACCAATCACATTACGCGCAAATCTAACAATAACAAATTATGCAGTTCCAATTAGCCCAAATACACACACTTGCACGAACGAATTAAGTATATTTGAAGAATGTAATTTTCCTTCAGTTTGAAATCAAATGCACTATATAAGCATTGACACTTATATACGAGGATGGGTAAAAAAGTAATGCCTCCTATTTTGTTCTTTTTTAATTGCCAAGAAAATTGAATCCAATTTACATAGCTTGAAAACTACAACATTGACGATTAATTTGTTACTATTCAATATAATCTCCGTCCTTTTCCACAGTTTTGGTCCACATTTTAACTTGGCCATGTATTCCAGTGTGGTAAAACACACGGTCTTGCTTCCTAAGCCATTGACGCACGGACGTTTTCACAGCCTCCTCATCTTCAAAATGAATCCCACGATGAGCTTCCTTTAGTGGCCCGAACAGATGGAAGTCTGATGGTGCCAGGTCAGGGCTGTATGGGGGGTGAGGTAAGATTTGCCATCCCAATTTCTCAATTTGTGCAGTGGTGTAATGGCTGGTGTGTGGTCTTGCATTGCGATGCAAAAGAAGAACATCCGCCATAGTTTTTGTTGGGCGAACTCGGCGGAGACGTGCTCTCAGCCTTTTGAGATTTCTGACGTATTGGACAGAATTTATTGTGCATCCCTGCTCCAAAAATTCAATCATAAGCACACCCTCTGCAACCCAAAACACTGTCGCCATAACTTTCCCTGCCGACCGCTGAGTTTTGAATTTAGTTTCTTCGGTTACGTTGGGTGATGCCATTCCATTGACTGCCTCTTTGATTCAGGTTCAAGAAAATGAACCCATGTTTCGTCTCCAGTAACAATTTTTTCCAGAAACTCCTCTCCCTCCAAATTGAAGCGCTGCAAGTGTTCGGAGGCTATTGTTTTCCTTGTTTCTTTGTTTAGGGCGGTTAACATTCTTGGTGCCCAACGTGACAAACTTTTGAGTAACCCAGTTGTTGAATAATCGTCATTACACTGCCTTTACTGAGGGAGGTAATGCAACAAAATTCACCTGTTGTTACCCGGCGATCACCACGAATGATGTCATCGACTCGCTAAATGGTGCATGGAGTCACTGCAGTCACCTGCCTGCCACTTCACTTTTCATCTGCCAATGGTGTTTGCCCTTCAGCTTCGTTACAGCGATGAACCCATCGTCTAACAGTGCTGACATCCACCGCTGCATCACCATACACATGTTTTAGCCTTTCGTGAATGCGAATTGGCGTTTCACCCTCCGCAGTCAAAAATGCAATCACAGAACGCTGTCTAATACGAATGTCGATGTCAGCCATTTTGCAAGAGGATGCAGTGCTACCACCGGTTGACTTAGGAAGTTACTACTGCAGGGGATTGGAGAAGAAGGTTTGAGGAATTGCGCCAAATTCAAAGTTTTCACATAACTTACTTATTTAAGGAAAAAAAAATATCAGGAATTACTTTTTGACCCACCCTCGTAGTACTTCATAGTACTTAGCACTATAGTATTACAATGGTGCTTCTATATTGAAATTATACCAAATCCTGGTAAAATTAAAATGTAAACTTCGGGGTGATCAAGGAATCAAAATAAATGTTGATATGAAGGAATTTAGGATTATTACATATAATTATGTAAAGGTAATTTATTTATTGTATCTTGTGTTACTCCCATATATGAAATTTCATAACAATGCGATCGATCATTACTGAATAAAAAATTCGATACACGCATATACAACCTCAATTTTAAAATTGCGATCTTTTGGCCTTGAGGTGGGTGATCATTCAGATGACGCAATTTTTACTGTAGAATCAAAAACTACTACAAATACTGTATTTGTAGGTATATTAAGTGTCATTTGGAACTTCTGTGCACAAAAATGTTTAGAATTAATCTGACACACTGAAATATTTATTTGGCCAATTGTGGAAAATACACCTATTATTTTCGGTACAATCAAGTTACTTAAAATAAGGACATTTTCTAATAGATGACTCACAATAAATACTGCATTAGTACTTTTCTTGTGAAAAGCTAATAATTTTTAAAGATATTTACTTAACGTAAATTGCACCCAAAAAAACTCACACCACGTAGTGGTATAAGAGGACAGTTAAAAAAGAAGAAAAAGAGTTAAAAATGCAAAAGTGCCTCTAGTTTGAGCAAGTTATACTGTGGTTTATCCTATCGTGTAATGAGATTTTCCCTATCATTTACGGCTTCCGAGTTAAGTAAAAATCATTTAGAATGAAGAGAACTTCTAAGGACATTCCTAGAAAATTCAAGATATAAACTTTATCTTTCATGAAAATATCTTAACCATGCAGTATTTTTAATTCAAATCGCGCCATTTTTGAGAAAATAAATATTTTTCAAAATTCTCCCTTGTAAAAGGTAGCTTGAGGATTTTCTTGTTTTATCCTTGAAAGTTGCTGAACTCAATTACCAAGTTTCGCATTTATACTGTTCACAGATACACACGGACCTTTCTCTAAAAACACTTTAAAAATAATTCAGGGGACCTCAAAGCCTGTTTTTCCACTGAAATCTCAGTATTGAATTTTTGGGTGGAATGATACTTTCCCCCACGTACTATACGTGTGTATTATAGAAACTAAAAGCGAGCGCGACAACAAAATTCTCCTGCTCACACTGCTTCCTGCGTTGAAACATTTCATCAACACTTATGTTAAACAATCACTTGATGTGAGCTTCAGGATACAGAACGGTTCGATGCCAATGGACGGTAGTGTACAACTGTGACCGATATCAGGGTTGTACGGGGGATCGGGGCAGGTGTTATGTTCAGGTGACATGTCCTTGGGGACCACTTAATCGGATCTGCCCGCAAGGATGTTGTGCCCAACAGATTGAACCCTGACGGCTAATGGGTTTAGCAATTTCTGCGGGTGAAGAAGTCCTTGTAATGCAGCAGTGGTCTCAAAACTTTAAGTATCTACATTATCTCTCTATTAGGTCAAGGTAACAGTTATATGGGAATATAAACAACAGCTGCGAATACCAAGGGGCTTAACTAGAAAACAAACGCCGATATGCGCAACAAGATTAATCTTGATGCTCATTTATTTGTCACGAGTCATAAACCAGAGTTTAGCCGAGAGAAGAATTAAGAATTTCGTAAAATGGGACAAAATCAAGATAATTTTTATTTATTTTCTTGCTCTAATAATTAGAGGCTGTTAACGAAAATAATATCAAATACATGATCAATAAATTCTGAATAGACAAAATAAGTGGGTGTATAAAATAACTGCGTAGATTGCAAAAACAGTTAAAAATACGCTTAGATAATATTTAATAAATGCAAATAACACTGGAATATATACTAGAAGTGGTTAATATCATCTTCAGCTTTCAAAAAACGATGCTGAAAATAGGACTTAGTGAAAGTGACACTTCTAATTTTCAGGCTGATTACTATACACTCAACTGAATTAATGTGTTAGTCGAAATATGTTAATAATATCTTACTATGCTTTCTTTCATCCACATATACTGTATGGGGTTAGGCTTTGGGGTAATTGTGCTACCTCGAAAAATGCATTCATATGGCAAAGGAAATCTCTCAGACTAATTCTAGGATTAGGACAACATGATACATGTAAGCCTAGCTTTATAGACCTTAAGATAATGACTTTACCGTCAATGTATGTATACACCAATATCATACACGTTAAAGAAAATCAAAACTTATTTATAAATCGTTCCTCAGTACACAGTTATGACACTCGATGCAAACATAATTTAGATACACCCCACAACCGATTGAGCAAGACCATAAATAGCCACTGTTATCAACAGTTAAAACTATTCAATAAGCTTCCTCTGGAAATAAAAGAACTGCCACAAAACAGATTCGTTATAGTATTAAAAACTGGTTTAAACAAAAAGCATTTTATACTGTACAGGAATACTTAGAATATAACATACGTGCTAGTGAATTTATGTAAAACTATTGTAAATTATAGTAGTAGGTACCTAATTGTTTAATTTTATTATTACTATAGTAAAGTTATTAACTTACGATAATTACTACCTTAAGCCATGCAAATAATCTGATTTCACCTAGAATTTTATATGCATTAATTTGTAAACCTTCTGTACTTGTAAATACTTATAACTAACGAAACCTATTGCTTCATGTAAGCTTAATGGTGATTAAAGGATTATGATTAAAAATACGGGACAATGTGTAGCGTAGCTGGTAGCGTATCTGTCTCAGGTTAAAGAGGTCCCGAGCCTGAATCTCGGTCAAGTAAGAAGTTACCTGGATAAGGCTTTTTCCAGGGTTTGTTCATATCCTGGAAGATGAATGTGGGGTAACGTTAGGGACACTGGGCTCTTTTGAAATCATTTCACCTATTTCATTTATACTCTCCGATATGACAACGTTGGAGGACATATGATGCTGACAATGATAATAATGATGATAATAGTAATAATAATAATAATAATAATAATAATAATAATAATAATAATAATAATAATAATAATAATAATAATAATAATAATAATAAGAATAACAACAACAACAACAACAACAATAATAATAATAATAATAATAATAATAATAATAATAATAATAATAATAATAATAATAATAATAATAATAATAATAATAATAATAATAATAATAATAATAATAATAATAATAATAATAATAATAATAATAATAATAATAATAATAATAATAATAATAATAATAATAATAATAATAATAATAATAATAATAATAATAATAATAATAATAATAATAATAATAATAATAATAATAATAATAATAATAATAATAATAATAATAATAATAATAATAATAATAATAATAATAATAATAATAATAATAATAATAATAATAATAATAATAATAATAATAATAATAATAATAATAATAATAATAATAATAATAATAATAATAATAATAATAATAATAATAATAATAATAATAATAATAATAATAATAATAATAATAATAATAATAATAATAATAATAATAATAATAATAATAATAATAATAATAATAATAATAATAATAATAATAATAATAATAATAATAATAATAATAATAATAATAATAATAAATAAAAGAGCAGTAGTGTCATCTATAAAATGGATTAATCGAATTAATGGTCAGTAGTCAGCAATATTAGCATTAGTTTGACAAATACATGTTAATTAAATGTTAAAAGAAGAATATATAAATAAAAATCATTATTTGTACTGATAGTATCAGCTTAATCTTTTATCGTTCTTATTGCTGCGTGGGTTGAAATACTTTTGGGTAGTCCGAAGATCTTACAAAATTCAGGAATGAACCGTACTACACTTCAGTGAACTACTATTAATAATAATTATTATTATTATTAATGACAACACAACAATGGATTTTAGTTGTTGTTTGTCTTTGCAAAAGCACACTGCTGCCTCATACCTATTTTATTTCTCTTCGTCAACTTTTCCGAATACTTTATACCTTCTCTAATAGGTATAGTAACCAGGAGAAGTATTGAATTCCACCCAAATATTGGATGCAGAGATTTCACTGGAAATACTTGTTCTGAGAGTCCCAGAATAAACCATTTTTTGAACAAGACATAAGCTTGCTTAGGGTTTCACGTACTGCGTCTGTTCGAAGTCTCATAATGCCCAACGCAGATTTGAACGAAACGTCAGGAACAATTAATTTTTTCCACCATGGTCTACTGCCCTGGAAGAAACTTTAGGGCAAATGGTCCGTGAGTATGTTTTTTTTTTTTAATTTACGCCATCCAACGTTAAGTAATATAGAACGATGCATGAAATGGGTGAAATGATGCTCAAATGAGTCCGGGGTCCGCGGAGCTTAGAGTTACCCGTAATTCCTCCTTCATGATAAGAAAAAACCTCGGAAAAAAGCCTTATCCAGGTAACTCACCCTGATCGAGATTCCAACTTGGGACTTCTTGAACGTGAGGCAGACGTGCGTGTGTGTGCGTAAAACAGCATAACTCGAAAACAAAAAGTTGATTAAATACCACACTTGGTATTTAAGTTCAGCCTCTTCCAAATATGCGACAAAAAGATTTTCAACAAAATCCTCCACCCTATTACTATTTACACGGAGCCTTTTTAAATAATGTTGGTTATCTCAAAACTGGATGCAATGATTTTGACTTAATTATAATATGTTCAAAATATTTTCATCTCAAAGGAAATGTTTATTTTAAATTTTCTGGGAATGTCCTCAGAATTGCTTTACATTCTGGACGACCATTGCATAAATGGTAAAACGTCAAAGAAATCCAAAGAAAGTTGTGGATACATTGATGCATTGCGTTAAATAGAATAAAACGCTTTATGTTTTTGAACAAATGTGATCACTCCTGTTTGAAACTTTTGAATTATTGGGTCTGAGTAATATTGTAATTAAAGTATTTCATATTTACGGAATTTTCGTAAAACATCACCATATTTGAATTTTTATAGTTCCTAGGCTTTTCATTCTAAACGCCTATAAGGTTATGCTTTATTTCATGTTCAAGAACTTCATTTTAGAGTTAATTTTGAAGCATTTCATTTTGAATTTCTCTGCTTTGTTTGATTTCTTTAATTGTTAATTAAATTCTGTAATTGTTTAATTCATGTTATTGCTACTTTGGTGCATCCTAAGTAATAGTAGCTGTGCCATTACCGCATCGTAATTCATTAAGTGTGTATTCTTAGATTTTTGTTGTTGTTGTTGTTGTTGTTGTAATTTACGTCCTCCAACATTTAGTCATATCGGACGATGAATAAAATGGGTGAAATGATGCTCAATGCGTCCGGGGTCCATGGGGCTTAAAGTTACCCAACATTCGTCTTTCAGGACAAGGGAAAACTCCGGAAAAACCTTATCCAGGTAACTCACCCTGACCAAGATTCGAACTCGGGATCTCTAGAGCGTGAGGCAGACATACTACCATCTACGCTACCGAGGTGGGCCTATTCTTAGCTAGTCTTCCAATTACATTAGTTGTTTTGCATAAATTTTAAGACATTTTCCTGTCTGGTAGTAGTGGCAAATGAACCTGGACGTGAATTACTACGTATTATTAGAATTAAAGAATTGGCCCACAAATGTTGCATTCTGTTTCCTTAAGTGAAAGTTTTGCGTGCAAAATAAAATGCATTGTCAAGGCATACATATTGGATAAAAAATCATATACTCTCCAACACAGGGTGTTAGACTTTGTATGCTTATATACTGTTTCTTTTTAAGATCAATAAAATAGATTGTCAAATCAACAACAAAGAGCACTTTCCACTCCTGCTTTCTGCTTTTAATTGGGGTGTCAAAGTTACAGAAGCTGCTCATGGAGCGACTCTCTATTGTTTACTTTACATGACTTATCAAGTCACTTTTATTTGAAAAAAAAAGTACATAGGCATACAAAGACTAAAGATATTATTTTGTATAAATTGAAAACATTACTTTTTTATTTTAGGACGCTTTTTAACTGTTGTGTTCATCAGCGTCCCATTCAATACCATTCAATATTGTACGTGAAACATCGCTTAATTTTGCTCAGATGCCTCTATCAGAGTTGAAGTTCTTTAAAGTGCCGTAAATCGACGAACGGGACCATCGGCTTTACTTCTCTTCCGAAAGAAACCTTACTAGCAGTTTTTAGACAAAAATATCTCCCTTCGCTGGGTTTGAGCCCACGACCTCAGAAAGCACTTAATTCTATACCGAATAACATAAAACGCATTGCTAGAACATTTTACAAACGTTATTCTTAAAAAGAGTATAGAGCTTAATGCCCAACCCATTACTTGCACTGGGATGCGATTAGGTGTGTACAAATAGCGCTAATAGCTTGTTAAAGGAGGGCATGATTAGAAACCCAGGAACAAAGAGGAAGTTAAATATGACTCACCACATTAAGTATACATACATTTCTGGATGTATGAAAGAGAGCTCCAACTGGCAAAACACTATAAACCACAAAGACTTTTTCCTTAGAATTTTTTTTAAATTTGTTACCCTCTTAAACTAATACTTCCACTTCCAGTTTATTTTTTAAATCTTTTTAACAGAATTTTTTATTTAATTTTTTGAGGATTTTCATTCATTGGGCGGAAAGAAGGGGGTCCAGGGGTAACGGAAGATTGGGTAGTGTCTTGTGTGTCCCAAAACAATATATAATTTATTTTTCATTGCAATTACCATTGTAAGGGTGATGTAAGGCTCCATGGAACCACTGAGCCCAGAAGTGATTAGCTTCCAGCGTTCTTTTCGCAGGAAATCAATCCATTCCCTCTGTAATGCCACATTTCCAGGATTTTTCTGAATTATCCAGTGTAATGTTTCATTACCAAGCAGATCGCACACCTATGGAGTGACGTGTTTTTAAAACTGAATTCCAGTCGTTGTAGTTTCCGAAGTTATGGTGGAACCTCCAGCGAGCAACATTTTGCAATAAAGCCTTTGAGCAAAATCCAGATATTATGAACCTGTTTGAAAGAGGCAATCCTATGTTCCAAGGTATCCATTTGTGAACAAATTTGGCATATATGTTAGGTGTTGCGCGGCCATGTCGTCATAATTTTTCCGCTGTTGGTATGGTCTCGTTAAATATTTCATATGCTGTCTCTTGCCAATCAGTAGCAACAACTTTACTGAAGAGATTCTTCCATATACGTTTCCACTCTCTATTCTCTTTCTCTTCAATTCTGGATGTACACTGAGATGTATTGAGCGGTTGATATTGTTTTCTCGTTGATTCGAAAACTGCGAGTTCATCACTGGTGTCATCACTGGAAATTCCAGCAAGTACCCAGCTAGAATCCTCTGAAGATGCTCGTCGGAGATATGACCGAAACGTCAGGAGAATTTCCATCCTCTGGACCACGGCCCACAAGCCCGAGAAATACATTCTATGGGATAATATGTTTGTGCCAAGCCTTCGCACGTAACAAAAATGGCCTGATATTTAATTACTTTTTACAGCTTTTACATTATGATATATAACACTGATGATTTGGTTTTAGCTGTTGAACTACAAATCAAACAGAGCGACACCCATTCGCTAATTATTTGAATGCCAGTTTTATTCTGTATATGACCATTTATTACTAAATATTGCTTTTGTCAAAGATGTCAGGTGGAATTGATTTTCATCCGGAGCAGCAATAGCTGAAATGTATTTTTGCTCCATTGTAACCTGTTCTTTTATTACATACTGCACATATTATATATATATGTTTATATATTGTATAGCCCGCCATGGTAGCGTAGATGGTAACGTGTCTGCATCGCGTTCAAGAGGTCCCGAGTTCGAATCTCGGTCAGGGTGAGTTACCTGGATAAGGAGTTTTCCGGGGTTTTCCCTTGTCCTGAAAGACGAATGTCGCTTAACTCTAAGCTCTCTGGACCCCGGATACATTTGAGCATCATGTCACTCATTTCATTCATCGTCCGATATGACTTAACGTTGGAGGACGTAAAATACACAGACAAAACAGGCAAAACATGTTTGTTAGTACTAAACAGCTCAGACAAAGAACAACATATTTAGAAATCAAAGATTTACTCAATTGATTTGTGCCAATATACAAGGTGTTCATATGTTAATGAAATATATTAATAACTTAATAAATACCGATAGAGGAAACAATGGTTTTGATAGCACGAGAAAACTTCAGTAGGAAAAGGTTTTCATATTTTTGCACTTTTCTGGATATATAACTTCCATTTTAAATCGAAAAAGGAAATACTCAAGGAATTTATACCCGTGCGCTTTCGTAAATACTGGCGTAACATTGTACCTATAGTTTATGCATTGGCCGTCAAAACGAAATATTTCTTGCGCTTTGGGAGGCACATTTACATGCTATGTAGCTGGTATTCTATATCACGAACCCAAATATGTTTCCTTATGTGTTGCTATAAATAAACATCAGAAGGAAGCATGGTTGTTAGGGTTTATCTTTCTTACAGAGGTCAATTGTTTTGCAGATAACGTTAACTTTGCGTTCAGCATATATTATTTTATTCACTAGCACATTCTCTATTTTGGAAAGAGGAATATAAACCATATCAATTTTTTTCAGATTGAGTTACTTGCGTTTGTGTTGGAGAGGTTTAACATTGTAGGATCATTGGGTTGATTTCATATATCTTCTTTTTAGGGGCTTTAGATATAACTTTTAATATCACTAATACTTTGATCATTTTCTAACCACCTGTTTTCTATGCACTACTTTTATGATCGTATAGTAATGGTTTATAGTGAATATAAACACCAGACTGCAAAAATATTGTCACCCGAACATCGGAATTCCCGATAGAACCAGCTGGCTGGTAGGACCAGACGGGAAGCATTCAGCCCACGCCCACCCATTTATCTTGTAGCGCTCACGAGGGGATGGTTAGAAGGGCGGCATGAGCCCTGTACCGTCTCTTTCCCCTCCCCCTGATGCCCGGAACCTTCTTGGTGAGAGTCGAGTGGTCTAACCATTCAACCGAGATTCGTATTCGGGAGCTCTTGAACCTGAGGCAGACACGCTACCGAGGCGGGCCACCATGTTCGTGACATGTAACTTCTCTGTTTGTTTCTGCAAATATCACTGTTAGAATCGTGAACGTTTAAATTTGGTACCATATTGTGACTTTGTGGGTTCGTGAAATTAAAAGTCCAATTGCACAAACTCAAAAGGTTCTTTATTTCCAGCAAATTACAGTTGGAACACTTGCCGATTACACAGAATTACGTAGCGCACACAATTACAGTTCGCAAGTTCGTCTGTCACAGGTCCACTCTGCACTCACAATTACGTACAACTCCTCTGATACACGTACACAGTCTTCCAGACCGTTCACTAGCACGGCGCTCCTCACAGCTGCTCGCCAAGAACTGAAGTGATTCGTCCACTGCGTCCCTAATATACGCAGATCGCTGTGTCTGGGTTTCGCGGCTCAGTAAATCATCCCGAAAGTTCCGGGCATCAGGGGGAGGGGAAAGAGACGGTACAGGGCTCGTGCCGCCCTTCTAACCATCCCCTCGTGAGCGCTACAGGATAAATGGGTAGGCGTTGCCTAAATGCTTCCCGTCTGGTCCTATCAGCCAGCTGGTTCTATCGGGAATTCCGATGTTCGGGTGACAATATAAAGAATTCGGAAAAGAAATGCTTATAATCTCAGTTTAACATATAACATTTTGTTTTGAAAATACGCAATCAAATAAGACCTGAAGCTTTCCTGGCGACGAATACGCTCACTTTCTTCTCGGGCAACCAGCCAGGTGAAAAGGTGATTAGATATCAACGTTTCGGGAGTGTGCATCTCTCCCATCATCAGGATATTTATAAAATGTTTTAACCACAAAATGAAATACTGGATATAACACAACTATAAACAAAGACAAAACACTATCAAAATTCGCATTACTGAACAAAAGGCTTTCAGTAAATTAAATGTCAGGTCAGTGATGCTGGATTTCAGTTCAGCTCCTCTGGGAAACCGGCCATAAAATGGAAATCCATCGAATTAAGAAACAAAGATCAATAAAGCTCGATAAGCAAGTTAAGTAGTTACGTTTGTTTGACACAATTTTCTATACTCACGCCATCTCCTGACCTGGCATTTAATTTACTGAAAACAGTCTTTTGTTCAGTAATGGAATTTGATAGTGTTTTGTCTTTGTTTATAGTTGTGTTATATTCAGTATTACATCTGTGGTTATAACATTTTATAAATATCCTGATGATGGGAGAGATGCACACTCCTGAAACGTTGATATCTAATCATCTTTTCACCTGGCTGTCTGCCCGAGAAGAAAGTGAACGCAATCAAATGTTTTACATTTAGATCATATATGCACATACTCGTAAGTCGAAATGAACATGAATTCATTTTTTCAACTGAGTAAGCAGTTTCTACCGATTTTACCGCTTACTCAAATAAAAATAACAAGTGCACATCTTATTTGTTAAAAAGAGGAACGTTATAGTGCTTTTATGCATATAAAAGTCATTGTACGTGAATATTCATTTGTTGGTGAGAAGTTTACTCAAAAGAAATTTGGTAGTGTTTTATATGCAATACATCATTATATATGCGCTCATATTAATATGTAAATGTGTAACTCCAAATGACGTAAGTTTGGTTTTATCACAATAATAACTAAAAATAAACTATGAAAATTTGCCTTTCTTAATAATATCTATCACCTTATCAAAAGTATATATTTTACTGTATGTACGAGGACTGTTCAATAAAGAATGATCACAATCTATTTTGACAACGTACCTTTACTCATCCTCATAATTTTGATGGTCCTTCTCAAAATAGTCTCCCCTGAATACAATGCACTTGTCCCAGTGTTTCTGGCAGTCTTCAAAGACATGCTGGAAACCTTTTTTGAGAGATCCTTCAAAATCGCCTCCGCAGCTTTCACCACTGCTTCTGATGATGGATAATGCCTCCCACGAAGGAGTTTTTTCAAGTTGGGGAATAGAAAAAGGTCACATGGGGCTAAATCCGGACTATAGGGAGGGTGAGGGATGTACTTCACGAAGAGTTTTGCAAGATATTCAGCAACAACATTGACAATATGCGGCCGCGCATTATCGCGGTGCAGCATCCAGCCTGCTTCACGGAAATGTGGACTTTTGCGCCTGATATGGACTTGCAATGTTTACAGGACATCCCTGTAGTATTGTCAGTTACTGATGTGTGTGCAGGTACAACTTGCTGATAAACCATTCCATGAATATCAAAGAATGAGATGACCATAACTTTCCCGGCAGAAGCAACCACTTTTGCTTTTTTGGAGGTTAGTGATAAAGGAGATTTCCACATTGAGCTTTTGTGTTTGCTCTCTGGATCAAAATGATGTAGCCAAGTTTCATCAGCAGTGATTACGTTTGAAAGAAACTCCGGATCTTCCTCTAACATCAGCTTTAACTGCATGCAGACCTACATGGGAACGTCCTTTTGTTCGGGAATCAACAGTCTTGGAAACCATCGCGCACAAACACGTTTCATGTGTAATGTTTCTATCACCAACGTGTGGGTGGTACCCAATGAAATGTTGAGTATTTCAGAAAGTGATCCTAAAGTAATTCATCGATCCTCTCTCACAATGGCAGCAGCAGCGTTGATGTGTTTTCCGTACGAGCAGTAACTAGAGCACAGGGTCCATCTTTCTTTGAAACTGTCTCCCCTCTTTAAACATTTTAAACCGCCTTTGAGCTGTGCTGTAGGGAAGAACAGACTCTCCATATACCTCCTGTAACATTGTATAGGCCTCAACTGAAGATTTGTTTAGACGAAAGCAGCATTTCAAAGCCACATATTATTCCTCGCGTGTTACCTCCATTACAGCGGTAGGCGATACTGAACATGTCTGCGCTTGCCTGGTTCTCACAGGCGGGAACCAGGAGTAGCAACAATGAAACTACTACGGCGTGTTGGTTTCACATTAAGCTAACAGAATACAATAAGACTAAATTTTAGAGCGAAAAATTATGACCGTAATAAAATTATGATCATTCTTTATTGAACAGTCCTCGTATTAATCTCTTATCGACGTAACACAAAAGATTGTAAATTTTAGCTTTAATATTCATAAAATGAAAGAATCTGCATCTTAAAGAATAAAATTACATAAAAAGCGGCAACTATATCATTTTATTAATTAAATATTTTCCTCTTACCGATTAAAATGATTATGACGAAAACCCTACGTTTTTGCATTCTGATTTTGCATTTAGGTTAATTTCTGTTTCCAGTAATTATATATCCCCTCTACAACCAAAATATAATAAAATGCATATTGGAACTCTCTGTTACAAAATACTTTAAAAGTTGTTCCTGAACACAAGCTGTTATGAAAACTGGTGTGACCGTGCTTTGGCTGATTGCTTATGAGCCCTCGCCACGACAAAACAACATCGAAAGGCTTATCAACGGAAGACGTTAAGTGTGAACTTTACTTCTATGCTTCTTTGTTAATGAACTGTTACTAACTTTGAATTTCTTCACCCATTTCAGTGGTGCTAAAACTATAGCTTAACTTTAGTATAATCGCTTTTTCTAAATGACTCTGAGATTGAAAGTGCTTTAATCAAACACCACAGGGACTGAATTCACAGTTTTTATTACTTGTAAAATTCTTTGTTGCATGCATTACCATAAATCTTGCATTATTTATTTCTTATTGAAATTCTCCTCTCAAAATATTAAAAGTTTAATCTCCCAGTATATGTTAAAAATGAGTTAATTTTATTGTAATGTGTTAGTTGCGAAAAATTCTGTTTAAATTTTTAACTGAAGCGTGCAACATGCTATTTCTCAAGAACATTTCTTGTTACGCCATGAAAAATGAAGATATGTGTACCAATTTAGGGACGCGTTAGCCGAAGCATAATTTCGTGACACGAGTATTATGGTTTAATAAATATTTTAAGGCACTTTAAAACAGTGCACCAAACGTCAATGGTGCACTTGGAGTCTACTTGTTTTTATTTCAGTATTTCTTAGCCACTTTGCTATATAGTAATATACATGACCAATTATTATTGGCTTTCTCTTTCTGTACACGTAGGTGGGTCGTTTGATATGTCTGGTAAATTTCCATGAAGGTATGGAAAATTTTTGTTGCAACTTTTTTGGTTGGTAAGGTTGATTATTCAAAAGATTGTACATGCAATTTGAATGCACTACAATACACAGCTCACTGTCGACAGCCATCTAAACTGGTCAGTGTGATAGCTGCAATTAAACATGGAAAAGCAGAGTTTCGTGCTGTTATTAAATATTTTCATTTGAGGGGCTGGACGGCCGCACAAGTCAAAAGTGAATTGGATCAATTTCACGCGGACTCTGCACCAACTTAAGACCATTTACTTTTGGATCAATGAATTTAAACGTGGTCGTAGCAGCTCGAAAATGAATCGCGCTCTGGTCGCCCAATTGAGGTCACCACACAGGGCACCATTGAAGATATCCATGATCTGGCTATGCAAAACCGCCGAATCAAAACTTGTGAGATTGCGAAGTCTGTAGGCCTCTCAACTGAACGAGTACACAACATCCTGCATGAAAAATTGTCAATGACAAAGCTGTGTGCAAGATGGGTGCCGTGGTAGCTCACGATCTACCTAAAGCGCATCCGGAAGAACACTTCTACCGAGTGTCTGGCGATGTTTATTCGCAATCCGCAAGACATTTTGCGCCTATTTGTGACCATGGATAAAACTTGAAACCATCATTACACACCAGAGTCAAAATAGCAGTCAAAACAATGGACAAAAGCTGGCGAATGTGCACCAAAGAAGACAAGGTGAATTTTGTCAGCTGGTAAGGTGATGGCTTCTGTTCTTTTGTTATTCTCAAGAAATAATCCTCATAGACTACTTGGAAAAACTCAGAACCATAACTGGAGCCTATTATGCTTCATTGCTGGATCATTTGCAACATGAGTTGACTGAAAAGAGACCGAGATTGAAACGCAAAAAGTGCTCTTTCACCAGGATAATGCACCATCGCACACATCAACAACCACAATGGCGAAAGTGCATCAGCTGGGCTTAGAATTGGTTCCTCATCCACCCTGTTGACCAGACTTAGCCCCAAGTGACTTCTTGTTGTTACCAAACTTGAAACTTTGGCTCGGTGGTAAGACATTTTTATCAAATGAAGAAGTGACAGTCACCGTCAACGAGTATTTTGTAGAACTTGACGCAACCTATTTTTCCGACGGGAGGAAAAAGCTGGAACATCGCTGGACCAAGCGTATGGCCATCAATGGAGACTATGTCGAGAAATAAGGTGAGATGTTCATGTTGGTTTCTTACCAGTATTATTAAATGACCCTCGTATAATAGTAGCAACACCACTGCTTCGTTACGATTGTTGTGTTAATTATGGAGTTTCATCTTCTTTACTTTTTCTTTCTTTCTCCCAAACTTTCTCCTTTTACCCTCGCTGTACCTCTTCCTATACAATGTGCATGTCAAATAGCGTTTTGAATACCAATATAATTATTTATTTCTAGCATGTTAATTAATGCTAAAACAAACATCATTACAGAATAATTATCTAAAAAGTCCTAAAGTATAATATGATATATTTAATGTGCATATTCCTAAAGTTTACAATTTACAACTTTTGGCTACATTTATTTGTCATTACCTTGTTGCTACCTTGGCTTGCATGACACCCTAGTCTTTTGCTCTGCCAGGTAGCTCTTAACCTTCATACCCCCTTGATTACTTAATTAGTCCCTTTCTTCCCCCTCCTCTTCCTTTCTTTTACATTTCTGGCCCATTTTTCTTTTACTTTCTGCAAGAACTCACCAATACTTCTTACCTTCTTTTCCTCCCTGCTCGATAACATTTTATAACTACTATCCTCTTCTCTACTTTCTCCCATTTTTCTTCCCAAACCTTTTTTCTCCATATTGCAACCTCCTCGCATTCTGTTACATAGTGTTCTATGCTTCCTTTTCCCCCACACAATTCACAAATTCCCTTTTCCCTACCTATTATCCCTCTTAGAAATATTATTCCTGTTCTCCTCTATGCTAACCCTTCCCTCTCTTGCCTATTGCAGTAATCTACATATGCTTCTCGTCCCCAGTTTCTTTTTATTTGCTTGTAAAATTGTAAATATTTCATATTTTCTCGACTTCTCCATATTTCCTGTCTTTCTATATCTTCTATTCTGCATTTTATTAATTTACCCACATCGCATGTCTTCCTTTCCTCTAATCTCCATATATCTCCAATTCCTATTTTTTCCATAATTTCTCCTATCTCTCTGCACCAACTATTTGAGTTCTCTAATCTTTTTTACTGTCTCATGCATAATTTCATAATTTCCCCTTCTTCTTTAACCAAACACCTATACCAGAATGTTATTATTCTTTCCATTATTATTCCATTTCTTCTTGTCTTTCCTAATTCTACTAAAGCTACTTCCCTAGGTGATGACCTTGGTAAGCCTAGTAGCTCTTTAAAAAACCTTCTGTAGTTTTGGTCCACCGTTTTGTTTACCTCTGTGCCCCCCAAGATCTCCACTGCATACAACATTTTGGATTCAACTAGTGCTTCATACATTCTTTCTAACCACTTGGTTGTCATGTCTAGTTTATATTTGCATATTCTTATTCCATTTATTGCCACCCTTCCTTTTGCTTCAATTTTTCTTCTGTGTGCTCCCCACTTTTCATTGTTATTCAACCGTACTCCTAAGTATTCAAATTCATTGACTACTTCTACCCTTTTGCCATTTAGTACCCACTTTTCATCTTTTTTTAGTTTAACTCCCTTCTTGAACACCATAACTTTCGACTTATTTATGTTTATTTTTATTCCCCACTCTTCACAAAATTTCTGGATTTCATTTATTGCCTTCTGCAATCCTACTATCGTTATAGATCCTACCATTAAGTCATCCGCATATAGCAGTCCAGGAATTTCTTTGTTTGCTATTACCGGACAGTGCTGATTTCCTTCTTTAACCTTGTGTATTATCTCATCTATAAATAAGTTAAATAAAATTGTACTCATTTTGCATCCTTGTCTTAAGCCTATTGTTCGTTCTGTCATCTCTGTAATTAAATTTTTTTCCCACCTTATGCAAAACTTCACCCCTTCATAGTTTTTCTCTACTTCTTTTATAAATTTTTTACTTACCCCTTTCATTCATAATACTGTAACTGGCATATGCTTCATATCTCAACTATTAAATGCTATCGAAAAGAGAACACAAATGTAACTGGCACGCAAACTTAGTTAAGCAAGGGACCCAGGATGGAAGATGGAACCGATCTTTAAGATCTCAATCTGATCAAATTTTAGTCTTTTGGAACAATTGCTAAGGACTTTCTCGAGAATAAGGAAGAGGGAGAAAGAGAAGCAGTTTTACAGCGGAAGTGACAATGATTGGGGTTTTCATCCCATGAGCTCATGTCGCTCTGCTCACTACTCGTGAAATAACCGGTATGTGTATGAATAATAGCAACTAACAATTTTTGCGTCTTAAATATTAATGGTATCGGAATTTAAATATAGAAACTTGACATAAATGTTATGCTTAGAATCGCTGTAGATTTTGTTTTCAAAATCAAAGCCCGTCAATAGGTAGGACATTTGGATTTATTGATTTCGTGACATTTGGAGAAAGTAACCAAAATGCCTGATTTTTGAAAATGGAGATAGAACTATCGTATATTTTAGACGAAGCTTCAAACCTGTTGGTTCTTACGCTTTTGAGAGTAAACTAGATAAATGTAATAAAATAGAGACACAGAAAATCAAGGGATTAAACAGAACATTTTAAAGTCAACTTTGTCTTTAGAGTAAATGCAGATTAAAAACAATATGATATTTATTAACAATCAAGAATTATAGAAAACATTTGATGAAAGTTGTATTGTATGTAAAGTAGTTACAAAATATGAAAAATATTAAAAGTATATAAATAGTAGATAACAATACTGCTTTACATGGTATAGTTAGCCCAAAATCTAGATTATTATTTATTTTGCTTCGGACTGTGTTTTAAATAGAAGCCATAGCCGTTGCACTACGGGCATTTTAGGTTTCATATCGTTCATATGATTTCCATCTACAAGACGTGGTCATGAATGCACATACAATGTCTCTCCGGGCTTTTGAATGAACTACACATGGTGGCGGTGTTGTACTTCATTTCTAAGAAAACGCTTGGAGCCTCCTTTGAGAAAAAACATTTTCTAGTACCTTGGCGAAGTAAACACAGGGCGATATTCATCAAGGTGCAGTCTGCATGGTGCATGTGAGGTGCACGCAAACGGGAAGATTGCTACTTCCGGCGAAGGCGAGTTCCGTGCGTGTACAGCACGTAAGGAACATGGCGTCCAACGGTCTTAGCACGGACGGAAAACGAGATATAGGCCTGTTGAGTATCTCTAAACATGATAATTACAAGAATCGAGCGAATGTCATTCATAAATTCTAAACGCGGGAGAATACTTTTGGCTTAATACAGATTATTTTATTTATTTTTATATATGTAGTTACCTTTTCAGCCTCCTATCTAGATGCAGTGTTATTGCTTTAGGCACAAATATTCCATATCATGATTCTACTGGAAATGTACTAATGTCTAAGAATTCGCAGAATAAATTAAAAGGGTGCGGAGATGAGAATTTTGAGAGAAGACACAAAGTTTTAGAAATACCTAATCCATTTTCGAAAGCGGGTAAGAGAGCTAAATGATCAGTACAACGTAAATGTGTACCAAGCGGAATGGCTCAGGCGGATTCGGGAGGTCTGGGTTCAATTACCGTGGCCGACCTACCTGACCCATGGGTTTTTTCGGGGTTTTCCTGGTTCGCTAGATGAATGCTGGGCAGGTTAATTACATCTCCCGGATTTTCTGTCCTTTCGTTTCACATCGTCTCTCATGTGGTGCTTTCTTTCAGGGTAAGAAGTGTCAGCAGGTGTCTCGGTGGTGCATGGCAGGATGATATGCTCTGAGAAAAACTACTTCCTCCTCCGGTAGGTCGGTTACCGGTCTCCGAACCTGCTGCTGGCCCCATTTCGGGACCGGCTGCCGGGACCATTTGCGAAGGAAAGAAGGGCAAGAAGGAAGGATGGAAAGAAAGAGAGAAGGAAAGAAAGAAGGAAAGAACGAAAAATGTTGAATATACTCCTTTTGGTTTTCAAACTAAATAGGAAATAAGAAATACTATATTGCTAAATGAAGTGGTAAAAGAAAATAGAAATTAACTTAATATCCGGTGTGCAAACTCTCTGCTTTTATTACTGCCCTTATGTTAAGCGCATGAATGATATCAAATGCAATGAAATATCCTGTATTTCACTCCACATACACCTGCCAACACATCTTCAATAGGATTGAAATCTGGTAAGCAAGGAGGCCAATCAATTAGTGTGATAACTTGTCTTTGCGTGTGCCAGTTTGTACCGTCCTGACTTGCATGGATAGGGTAATTGTCGTGCTGGAATTCAATCATTCCATCAAGGTATTTAATTCTTACAGGAGGAACTATTATGTTTTCGAGGATATATTTATACTACTAGCTATTAGTGTTCCGTTAAGCTGCCACAGAACACCTGAACCATCTCGTGACATCCAACCCCAACACGACACACATACGCGACCTTGGCGATACCTTTTCATCGCGTACTTTGCGTCTTAACTATTTCCTTTGGGGCCGCAGACAGTTAATTTTCTCCCCAGTTGTTGATGAAATAGTCTGATAACTCCATTGCAAACATGTTTGATAGCTTTTTCTACAAATGGGAGGTGACATAATCTGTGATCGTCTGTAAGATTCTACTTCTTAACTTCCGATCTCGCAAATAGCCCAGATATGCTGAAAGACATCCGGCTGTACAGTTCGATTCAGGGAAATTAAAATTATTTCTTTGAATACCCTACTGGAAAGAACTGCTGCCTCTCTTTTCTAGAAGGTCAGTGTCCGGCGGAGAACCCAACAAGATTATGTACAATCCCTACTTGCTTGGCCACACACCCACCCGTAGCCGTAGTTATAGGGAACGAAATGTTGTAGCTTCAGACACAGATTATCCAGCAACGTTCACTAATGTAAAGAGAGATATTGTATCTACGTGTTTATGTGTACAAAAGTCAGTAAGTATTACTGCTAACACGTCATGGAGATCTCCAAGGCTATGAGATGATCGCGCATTGTCGATCTGGGCGACTTGGTTGTTTAAGCGCTGCCCTACTAATTCCAAGGTCGCGAATTCAAATCTGGCCCACACCAGTGCTTTTTAAGTGTACTTTAAAGTGTCAGCCTCATGTCAGTAGCTTTACTAGTATATAAAATAACTTCTAAGGGATGAAATTCTGGCACACCGGCGATGCTAATATACTCCTAGTAATTTGCAGCCTTGTTAGCAAAAGAAAAAAATGTAATAGGTATACCTATGCGGGAGTAGGGCCATGCCACGCCAATCATAGCTGAAGGGTGAGACAGAGAATTTAGATATCATTGTTAAGTCAGTTAAATATTTGGTTCAGTTTTTCACTTTAGAATCCACTCGTCTCTGTGTTGTTGGGATAACGTGTCTGCCTCACATTCAAGAGCTCCCTAGTTCAAATCTCAATCAGGGTGAGTTTTCTGGGTAAGGTTTATCCGGGGGCTTCTCTTACAGTGAAAGATGAATGCCAAGTAATTCTAAACTCTCTGGAGTCTGGGCTCATTTTAGCACCATTTCACCCATTTCATTCACCGTCCGACGTGGCTTGTGTACGTTGGAGGAAGTTAAAAAAAGATTTAGAATTCTTACTATTATAATACGACATTTATTTTCAAACCGAAAGAATATGCTTGTGTTTTTATGCTTAAATGTCCTAAAGTGAGTAAATATCTTATTAATGGAAAATATATGGTATTCCCGCATGTTTAACAAATTAAAATTTCAGTAATAAAAAAATTATTCTCCGAGCATTCGATGCTAGGTTGCTCCAATTACGATATACAGTTCACCACTCGGCTACAATCATACATACAAATCTGAAAGCTATCCTTTTACTTATCCCTTAGCCAGCTTTGAACGAATGCACGGTAGTATTAAATAAATTATTTATTGTACATATTCCAAAATTTTACAATGTATAACTTTTGGCTACATTTATTTGTCATTACCTTGTTGCTACCTTGGCTTATATGACACCCTGGTATTTTGTTCTGCCAGGTAGCTCTTAACCTCCATATCTCCTTGTTACTTACTTAGCCTATTCCCCCCTAACTTCCTTTCTTATATTCTTTACATTTCTTACCCATTTTTCTTTTACTTTCTGTAAGAACTCATTAATACTTCTGTCCTTCTTTTCCTCCCTGCCCGTTAACATTTTTATAGCTGCTATCGTCTTCTCTACTTTCTCACGTTTTTCCTCCCAAACCTCTTTTTCTCCATATTGCAACCTCCTCGTATTCTGTTACATAGTGTTATATGATTTATTTTCCACCACACAATTCAAAATTTCATTTTCCCTACCTCTTATCCCTCTTAGGAATATTTTTCTTGTTCTCATCCAAGCTAGCCCTTATCTCTCTTGCCTATTGCAGTAATCTACGTATGTTTCTCCTCCCCAGTTTCTTTTTATTTGTTTGTAAAATTGTAATTATTTCATATTTTCTAGACTTCCCCATATTTCCTGTCTTTCTATATCTTCTATTTGTATTTCTATCTGTATTTTACTAATTTACCCACATCGCATGTCTTCCTTTCCTCTAATCTCCATATATCTCCCATTCCTATTTTTTTCATAATTCCTCCTATCTATGCCCACCAACTGTTTGAGTTCTCTAATCTTTTTGCTGTCTCATGCTAAATTTCATAATTTCCCCTTCTTCTTTGGCCAAACACCTATACCAGAATGTTTTTATTCTTTCCATTATTATTCCATTTCTTCCTGTTTTTCCGAATTCTACTAAAGCTACTTCCCTAGTTGCTGACCTTGGTAAGCCTAGTAGCTCTTTAAAAAACCTTCTGTAGTTTTGGTCCACCGTTTTGTTTACCTCTGCGCCCCCCTCCCCGCCCCAGATCTCCGTTGCATATAGCATTTTGGATTCCACTAGTGCTTCATTCATTCTTTCTAACCACTCGGATGTAATTTCTAGCTCATATTTGCATATTCTTATCCCATTCATTGCCGTCCTTCCTTTTGCTTCAATGTTTCTCCTACGTGTTCCCCATTTTCCATTGTTCTTGAACCTTACTCCTAAGTATTCAAATTCATTGACCACTTCTACCCTATTGCCATAGTACCCAATTTTCATCCGTTTTTAGTTTAACCCCCTTCTTGAACACCATAAATTTCGACTTATTTATGTTTATTTGTATTTTCCACACATCACAAAATTTCTGAATTTCATTTATTGCCTTCTGCAATCGTACTACCGTTATAGATCCTACCATTAAGTCATCCGCATATAGCAAGCAGTCCAGCAATTTCTTTGTTTGCAATTACCGGACAAGAATGCAAGGTGTATTATATCGTGTATTGTGTACACGTCAGCAAATGCTTCCGATGTTTTCCGTGTCGAACTCCTCTAGCTTCTGCTCTTTTATTTTGTCTTAGGTTGTACATACGTGAATCTTGGAAACTAGTTAAAGTCTAACAGTCCCGGAGGTAGTTAACAAAAATTGAAATATAAACTGTCTTATGTTAAGATTCCTGCTCTCTAAACAAAGATTTAGTTCCCAGTCTATAATAATTGAGACATACAGTTTCAGTTATCATAACTGAGCAGTTTTGATACTGGACGTAACTCTGTTTATTTACGTATTATGTACTAGCTGAAATAACCAACATTGTCTCTGGTTTGCGGATTTTATCCCTATAACTTATCTGGCCCTTGGCCAATAGTCTTGCGTCTATTGGGAGACATTTAACAATTACTACTTAAGACACCTATACAACGATTTAATTAGAGCACCGTAAAGAATAAAATATAAACAAATAAGCATACTGATAAAACATGCACACAACAGTGCAAAAGTTTTCTTATGGACGAGATGATGATGATGATGATGATGATGATGATGATGATGATGATGATGATGATGATGATGATGATGATGATGATGATGATGATGATGATGATGATGATGATACGTATGAGGGCGCTCAACTGCAGAGGTTATCAGCACCCTTTTTAAAACTAACTGGTCATGGCAAAAGCCAGGTATAAAATTCTCTAAAAAAAACTATAAAAATGTAAATATAATTACAAAATAATACGTAAAAAAAGAAACTATAAAAACGAAAGAAATATAAATCTAAAAAGTCTAAAATTCTATTCGGGTGTTGGAGACGCTTGGAGAACAAAATCTATGCTCGATTAGTTTAGCCTAGTGAAAGCAAAGGTCAGGCTTACCTCCTATTCAACATTGACAACGTTCCCCTCCACCGAACACAGGAAGCAGTTTTGTTGTTGTTGTTGTTGTTGTAATTTTACGTCCTCTAACGTTAAGTCATATCGAACGGTGAATGGAATGGGCGAAATGATGCTCAATGAGCCCAGAGTCCATAGAGCTTAGAGTTACCCGAAATTCGTCTTTCAGGATAAGGGAAACCCCCGGAAAAACCTTATTCAGGGTGAGTTACCTGGATGAAGCCTTTTCGGGGGGTTTCCCTTATCCTGAAAGACGAATGTCGGGTAACTCTATGCTCTATAGACCCTGGGCTCATTGAGCATCATTTCGCCCATTCCATTCACCGTCCGATATGACTTAACGTTGGAAGACATAAAATTACAAAAAAAAGAAAGAAAGAGATGACGATGAACGTAGTAACGTACCTTTAAGAAGTCTACCCAGCAGTAATAAAAATAAAATAGTAGTAGTAATAATAATGATAATGATGATGATGATAATAATAATAATAACAATAATAGTAATAATAAATACCGCTACTGCTACTACAAGCTGACCACGATGACTTAGGTGCTGGTACTCTGATCCCATGCCCGCTCTGGTTCGACGGTTTCTACGTGTGACTAAGAGTGAAGTGCATCGTATTAAGTTTACTGACATTTAAATAACTCCTCCGTGATACCTCCGACATGTCGGTGACGCTAAAGTAATTTTGTATTTCTACTGTCAGTATCAAACAAAATAATTATTTTATTTATTTCTTTGGTCGTTAAAAGACTAATAATTTGATGACTATATTAATTGTAGTACTATGTCCATATGAGCTGTTCTTGAGAATTGTGGCAAAGGAAATAATGTATTTATTTTCGGAACAAGATACACTTAACTTTAAATACCACGCAGTTTAATATTACATTAATTATAGCTAACCTATGAAATGTAGAAGTATTTCGCTCCAGATAAAACTACTACTTTGAGTGTTGGAAATGCATTTAAAAAGAAGTAAGGGAGATTAAAATGGTTAAAGTATGTGTGTGTGAGAGAGAGAGAGAGAGAGAGAGAGAGAGAGAGAGAGAGAGAGAGAGAGAGAGGTAGAGAGAGGAAATAACGTAACTAAAATAAGGGTAGATAAATATCTAAGTTGATACTGGAGAGTTGTGTAAAACCACCTACGTTACTTGTGGCAAAATTGGTTTTATTTGCCACTGAGGCTTAAATACTTGTGCGCCGAACCCGTTGGTCAGGTATAAGGTAGCTGAAGTGTACACAAAGCATTGCTGAACCATAAATAACATAGGAAGAAAGTGCGAGCGAAGTATGTAGTAAAACACACTTTCACACAACTTTAAGAAATACTTAAATTATTGCTTTTATTATAATTATTTGCAAAACACAAGAAAAACCAATCCCAATTTGGTTACAATTCATGGAATTTTAACCAGCATTTATATTAGTGGCGTCTGTTCGCTTCCTAATGGCATTCCTGGCCCTTAAAAATATTAAACTTTGTTCAATTTGTTATCCTATAAAAATTTATAGAAATAAAAATAATTGTATTAATTATAGGAATTACTCGTAGTTGTACAGCATTTAGCCTTAGGTTGCATTTGCCCTATAGCCTTGTGTTTTTTGGAGGCATTTGCTAAATATTACAGAAAGCACTTCTAGATTTAATTTTAAACCTCAAGGGAAAAATCTCACTGTGAAGTAGTTTAAAGAACTCCATATAAATTTGGTTATTCTCAGTAACCAACATATACAAAACTACTAAGCAAATACAATACATCTAAAACAAAAGAAAGACCATATTTGACTGTTTTGTTACTGCATGGTCGATGTCATAAGCGGATAAATGAATATTACACAGCTCGATGTTATTTTGTTTTCTTGTGAAGCCGTGAAAGCGTGAGTAATTACTCATGTTTTGGCAATGTTGGAACTACTTCGATAATTTTTTACAAACATATACTGCTCTTTTGAGCTTCTGTCGGCGGTTCAAAAATTTAAATAATTGCCATATTTAGTCGAAAATATGACCCTCTTTTTTAAAACCAAATAATAGTCGAGAAATCGGAAGGGTCTTACAATCACATATTTCGAACCGTAAAAGATCAAGTTGCTCTTTTGGCGGCTTTAAGTTTATTACTCTAGTTTCGCCAGTAACGAATCATGTTTGGCTGTATCGAATATTTTCGACCCACTACTCATAAACCATTTTTTTTCGACGAATTTCAAAACTTGTAAATTAAAACCTACAGTGAAACTTTTTCGTGAATTCATGTTACCTATAGCACAAACAAAACACAAGAGAAACTCACAATTTCAGTAAAGCTCTGCAGTTTTAACCAAGGATCTCGTTTTACTAAAATGGTAAGAAGTAAGCAGGTATAGTAACCTCTACGTACCTTGGGTAATTTGAAAGATGCTGTAATTAGATACTTGCTCCTTTCTTCGCAAACATGGGTAGAACTTCTCCTTGATCAACCGTCTACCGATAACTGTGTACACTATCAAACTATCTGAAGAACCGATTTTCTTTATATTATAGTCATTCTCAAATTAACGGACCAGACCTAACATTCGCATACATACTTGCATTCAATGTTTTATGATTTTCTGGCAAAATTTGGCATGTCTTATAATCGAGAGGGTTTAATTTTTTAGTAAATACGGTAAGTAAAGTGGATTGGAATTTTAAATTCTGAGCTAGACTGTAATTTTTGTCTTGTGGTAAACGTTATTAGTATCAAGTTTATTTTCGAAATCAGTTCAACGATGTAGAAATGTATAAGAAACACAGGCTACGTATGAGGGCTGTTCAATAAAGAATGATCATAATTTCTTTACGGTCATAATTTTTCGCACTAAAATTCAATCTTATTATATTCTGTTAGCTTAATGTGAAACAAACACGCCGCAGTAGTTTCATTGTTGGCACTCCCGGTTCCCGTCTGTGAGAACCAGCTAAGTTCAGACATGTTCAGTGTCGCCTACCACTGCAATGGAGGTAACATGCAGTTAAAGTTGATGTTAGAGGAGGATCCGGAGTTTCTTTCAAACGTAATCACTGCTGATGAAGCTTGGCTACATCATTTTGATCCTGAGAGCAAACAGCAAAGCTCAGTGTGGAAATCTCCTTCATCACTAACCCCCCAAAAAGCAAAAGTGGTTGCTTCTGCTGGGAAAGTTATGGTCATCTCATTCTTTGATGAACGGTTTATCAGCATGTTGTACTTGCACACACATCAGTAACTGGACCATACTACAGGGATGTCCTGAAAACATTGCAAGTCCATATCAGGCGCAAAAGACCACATTTCCGCGAAGCAGGCTGGATGCTACACCACGATAATGCATGGTCGCATATTCCCAATGTTGTTGCTGAATATCTTGCAAAATTCAACGTGAAGTGCATCCCTCACCCTCCCTATAGTCCGGATTTGGCCCCATGTGACTCGTTTCTATTCCCTAACTTGAAGAAACGCCTTCGTGGGAGGCATTATCCATCATCAGAAGCTGTGGTGAAGGCTGCGGAGGGAATTTTGAAGGATCTCTCAAAAATGGTTTACAGCATGTCTTTGTAGACTGGCAGAAACGCTGGGACAAGTGCATCGCATTCAGGGGAGACTATTTTGAGAAGGACCATCAAAATTATGAAGATGAGTAAAGATATGTTGTCAAAAAAAGTTGTGATCATTCTTTATTGAACAGCCCTCATATATTACTATATTCATTGAGATTTAGCATAAGAGAATTGTCTATGAAATTTGGAGGAAATTGTAGTAAAACTTACTTAACCTATGTAAGAATTACGAACCTTATTTACTGTATACAGTTGTAAAAATACAATAAACATACTTAGACTTTCCGAGAGTTGCTTCATTGACTTCACTATCTTCTTTATGTTAACCCAAACAAACCTTTACAGAATTAATTTCATCACGCATTTCATTGTAGGTGCAGGAGGCATACAAAAAGTTGAAGTGAAAGTCGTACGTTTAAAACCACGTTCCTATACGCTGGCTGCCTTGAAATTGCACATTCTTTAAAATAGAAAAAATGACAAGATTTTGAAAAACTTGAAACCTGTGACAAAGAATATACAGGGTGAGTCACCTAAAACTTGCACCGTAAATATTTCTGAAATGGTATGTGCTATTGATATGCGGTTTTCACGGAATTGAACTATAGGCAGGGGCTCGCATTTTCAAATGATACACAGATTTTTATAATTTTTAGAAAGTGTATTTATGTACAAAAGTTACATTTTTAAATAGAACAATGCGTATTGACATTAAGAAAATAAAAGTAGAATAAATTAGAATGTCAATGGTGTTTTTTGCACGATTCTAATGAAAGTAGTTTACGAGAAATCGTCATTTGAAAATTGAACGCACCGGCAGTTGTTTGTTCCATTCAATTGCTTAGTTGCTAGGCTAGGATGTTGTTATGTTTGTTTACAATGTGTTTTGTCTACACTGGCAGTTATTTTGTGATAGTTGAAGCAGTAGGACGTGCTTGGAAGATGGTATTTACCAATGCAGAAAAAGCAGATATGCTCATAGTTTATGGTGAATGTAGAAAGAATGCAGTTCTTTCTTGTACAGTGTACTTGGAAACATATCCGAATAGACGTGAACCATCTCGTCAATTATTTGTGAACCTCTTCAACCAATTACGTGAAAGTGGTAGTATAACGTCTAGAAAACGCACCAGAAACAAACGAGCAACTGGAGAGCAAGGAGAAATTAATGTTCTAGCTGCTGTTGCAGTAGATCCCCACATTAGTTCTCGTGCAATCGCACGAGGAAGCGGCATCAGTCAAAGAAGTGTAATCCGCATCCTCCATCGTCATAAGTTCCATCCGTATCACATCTCTCTCCATCAAGTGCTGCATGGCAATGATTTTGAGAATCGTGTGAACTTTTGTACATGGGCATTGAGACATGATACTCCAAATTTCTCATGTATCTTGTTCACTGATGAAGCAACATTTACTAATCATGGCCAAGTAAATCTAAAAAATATGCACTATTGGTCTGTTGACAATCCTCGTTGGCTGCGTCAGGTAGAACGTCAGCATCCATGGAGTGTGAACGTGTGGTGTGGAACAGTGAACCATCACATCATTGGCCCTTTTTTCATAGAAGGAACACTGAATTCACAGAAGTATCTCAACCTCCTAACAGAGGATCTTCCACAGATGTTAGAAGACGTTCCCCTTCAGACTAGGAGGAATCTGTGGTATCAACATGATGGCTGTCCGGCCCATAGTGCACGAATTACTACAGCTTATCTTCAAGGATTGTTTCAAAATCGGTGGATTGGACGAAGGGGACCTGTACCTTGGCCGGCCCGTTCACCAGATTTGACTCCTTTAGATTTTTTTCTGTGGGGGAAGCTGAAAGACACTGTCTACAAGGACATACCAACTACACCAGAAGATATGAAACGGCGTATTACTGCTGCCTGCGCTGAAATTTCCACTGAAATGCTAGAACGTGTACAGCAATCTTTACATACTAGACTGGAAGCTTGTATTGAAGCTGGTGGTGCTCATTTTGAACACAGGCTTTGAGGGTACAGTTTTGTTTACTTGTCAGAATCCTCATTTTTCTTCATTCACTTGTTTTTCTTTAGTTTGTCCTAGCCATTGTCCCGTTTTGTACAAATGACGATTTCTCGTAAACTACTTACATTAGAATCGTGCAAAAAACACCATTGACATTCTAATTTATTCTACTTTTATTTTCTTAATGTCAATACGCATTGTTCCATTTAAAAAAATGTAACTTTTGAACATAAATACACTTTCTAAAAATTATAAAAATCTGTGTATCATTTGAAAATGCGAGCCCCTGCCTATAGTTCAATTCCGTGAAAACCGCATATCAATAGCACATACCATTTCAGAAATATTTACGGTGAAAGTTTTAGGTGACTCACCCTGTATACAAAATCCCTGATTCCAAAAATAGGTTTGAAATAAATTCTATGTTTTAAGAAGATCGTTACTCTTTCTGTACTGGTTACTGTTTCTCTTATGGTTTACCAGTTTAAAAAATGCATCCGTAATGAAGAAGGCTTGGGCTATACTCAGACAATTCAAAATATGCAGTTTGTTTCTCATGTAATTATCTTTAGAATCATATGGCTCTTTAAATAATATGTGATATTTACATGAAACGCTTTTAATAAAAATAACACATTTTAGATATAAGTTAGCTTGGAGAAGGGAAATTTCACAAAAGATGATGTTGAACCATTGGAAGATGCTGAAATTACATCAAGAAGTTTAGTTTCTAACCCTTTTTAGCTGGGCGTCTCATACTCTCACTCTCTCACTCTCTTGTTTCTCTCTCTCACACACATGCACTCCCTCTTTTATACACAGAACCTCCCCGCCCCCTTATTTTTACTCACGGAGTCCCAAAACACAAAACACTTATTTCTGGTAAAATCTTGATAACGAATTCTTCGGTAGAATGTCATACTTCCTCGACATATAACTAGATGCTCCAGAAAGTAAAATAAACATCAAAAGAAAGAACAGCCAAAGATCAAAACAATCCATTATGATCAAATGTGCTTGTTTTTAATATCCGTGACTAGCATTTATTCTTATATATATATATATATATATATATATATATATATATATATATTCCTTTAGTCTTTTAATCGTTTAGGAATCAGTAATTTACAGATCTACGTTTTGGGCCAATGAAGAAGAAAAATTAGCAGTGAAAAGCATATGCCTAAGGTGCTCTTTGAGGTCAAAATGTCATTCCAGTTTACTACCTGTTAAGAACAAACACTATATAAGCATATAATAACTAAATACTGTGTTTTAATACTGTATATAACATAATACTCTAAGCATTTATAAAACACTTTATTTTGCATTCAGAGCTTTCAATTAAAACAAGAAAAATGTAATGTCCAAGACGTATAGGCCAAACCATTAAAATGCATTTACTAAGCTGAAATAAAAAGGAAACGAGCTTGTATTAATGAAGACGAATTTTACTGGACCATGACCCGGTTACCAGTGTTGCTACCAACCCAGACAATTGATATCACGTGCAGTTATACAAATATTTAAACAAGTGACAATCTAGTGACGCTTTCGCAGACCACATAAATATTTATTATCCACAAAGAAATTCTAAGTGACCGTTTTCTTCATGTCAGCTAGTGCAACTTATCAAACAGAACATTTAAATGACATGATTTGAAATACAGAATAGCTTCGTGAGTTCTCATTCTAACCCAGTTCTGAACACTGAAGAAAGGCTGGCATAATGACGTTGACCTAATAAAATTGCTAAATGAGGGCACCAGATTGCTATTTTAATTTTTGAAGCGAAGATATATATGCTTACAAAGCAAAACGCATAACGTTATCTACGCAGTTTTGTATGAATGCTTAGCCTTTCATGGCCGGCCTCTTGAGGAAACATAGCTCCGGATTTCAGAAGAAATAAGAGTTTTAGGCGAAACGTCGGAGAAGAAAACAAATGCACAACGCCCTACAAGCTCGGAAAACATATATAATATTATAACCGTTTGGATGCTAATACCACACTTGTTTAAAACATCATTGTGAGTTACAAAACTTGGAGATCCTGAAAAAAGAAAAACAAGTAAAGCAAAAATGATCTATATATAATGTGTTGCATTAGCATGCCTGTCTCTTCCTGTACAGACTATTTTGCTAAATCTTTATTCCTCTATCTACTTTATGGTAATGAAGATAACATTCGCAGAAATTGTCTTATTGATAGTTTTCTTATAGTTGTTAAGGAATATGGGATTATAGTCAGTTTTAAGTGACAGTAAAATATTTTCTTTGTATGGTCAAGAGATTAAAAAAGGGATAACGACTTCCCAAATGAAAAGAAGCGTAGGTACTGGAAAGTTAAAGCAAATAAGAAGGAACATTTCGGGTTGACACACACACACACACACACACACACACACACACACACACACACACACACACACACACACACACACACACACACACACACACACACACACACACACACACGAGCTGCATTATCAGTGCAGTAAGTTTTGCCTATCGCATAGGTTTATCAGTTATATAAAAGTCGTTTAGGATGAGCAGGGCTTCTGAGGATATCCTACAAGATTCAAAATGTCATTCATTATAAAACTATTTCAAGTATATGGTATTTTAACCAAATGCAACATTTTTAACTAAAATTCAAAATATATGCATAATTCATCATAAAAATATTTTAAATACGTGGTATGTTAATCAGATTCGTTAGAGGCATTTCTGAAATATTTTTTTTTAATTGTGCATATAAAGGGTAGTCTGTGGTGGGGGATCTTTTAATACATTTTGTTTGGCATTTTTGGGACATGCTCAACTCAAATACCATATTTCAACAACTTTCCGTTATTAAGTTCAGCTTATTTCTTTCTCTCTCTCTCTCGCCCACACACACACACACACACACACACACACACACACACACACACACACACACACACACACACACACACACACACACATGGATATTCTAAAATTTGTTTGACAGGAAACGTTTTTCCACTGAAACACTGAAATCTCGGTATCCAATTTTTCGGGGAATGAAACATCCATCTACTTAGTGTAAGTACATATTAGAAGTAATAAGAATTGAAATTATTCTTTATTTATGTATGCCCTTTAACTGCTGTGGTTCTAAGCGCCCCATGCGATATTGGGCGTGAAAAACCGGTTAGGTTTGCTCCGATCCCTCTTAATCAGGCTTGAAGTTCTTTTACCTGCCGTAAATCTACGAAGCAGAACCACCGGCTTTACTTCCCTTCCGAAGGCAGTCATGCTACAGATTTTTCGTCCAAAAACATTCATAGTCCTTTAACGAGGTTTTGACACTCGAATTCCGGAACCAGAGGCTAGCATTTAACCCCAGAAAACGGAGGACAAGTAAAAATAAATCACGAATTATTATTTGAGAAAACTATAAATATTGGAAAATTTAAACAAATAATAAGGAACGTGTAAATTTTTATGTTTTAAGATTTTGTACATCTCTTAAGATTTATTTATTATGCAAAAGTCGTCCAGAATAAGGAGGGCTTTGAGAACATTCTGGGGAAATTCAAAATATCATTCCATATATTTCATTGGTCATGAAAGTATCCTAAATTAATGGCATTTTAATCAAAATCGCTAGACCTATTTTTGAGAATTCAAAAATATTTCGAATAGTGCTCCATGTAAAGTTAAATCAGTGGTTGTTTTATACATTCTATGTTATTTATTTATTTTTTTACCTTTTAACTTCGTGTCGCAACCTTGGAAGATATTGAATTTGGTATTTATCTTCAGCTATGCTTCTCACGGTCCGAGGGATCGTTGGACAAACACACACATGGACTTTTTTCTTTTTCTAAAACTACTTTCTTTTTCATTCAGTGGGGCTCAAAACATGTATTACAATTGATATCTCCACATCGAACTTTTGGGTAGAACGCAATACTTCCCTACTTAATAAAGCAAGTAGAGAAAGTAAAATTGAGTAAGAAATTCCCATTTGAGAAAAGATCGGAAAATTCTGAAAAATAGCAGTGAATATTTCTGCAATCATTCCACAAAAGGTATTATACATAAATTGTGTTTCAAAGTGATATTAAGTTTTTATGTAGAAAGACTTTTCCATCTCTTACGATTTACAAGTTATGCAAAGTCTCCATAATGTAGACGGCTACTAAGGACATTCCTAGAAAATTCAAAATATACAGTTCATTTGCCATCACACTGTTTTAAACGTGTGTCATTTTAACAGTAGTAGCTTTCAATGTGCCACTTTTATGTAACTGCCAAGTTGTGATGATATGTGATGAAATGATTAAAATACAAATTAAATTACTGGATTTTTTTAAATATATTGATTTTAGTTCTTGTTAAATTGACACAAAAAGTATAACACAAATGAACAGATAATCTCTCCAGTGTATTTACTCTCTATGCTTCCTTTTTATATAAATGATCAAATTAAAACTTTTACTTTCCTCTTCAAAGGTCAAACTTAAAGTCCCCATATCCTTGTATGAAGAATAATTTCTTGACACAATCATTTTATTAAATTCTGATCATCTTTACACACGTGTCTTCTCTTCGACGATCAAAATCATTTTCTCCCCTCTTTTGAGGAACATTAGATTAACCTATACAAACATTTTATTTATTTTTATAATTTCACGTCCTATACGTAATTTATACATTATAATCAGAGCTAAGAAGTTCGTACCGATTTCCTTGAGCAGTGTAAGAGCTGCCAGGCATGACTACTCAATACAACACAGCGCTACTAGCAAGGACAAGATTCGTCGTAGAATGCAACTCATTGCTACAAAACAGGTGTAACTGCATGACACAGAGCAAGTTGGTAAGAAGGAAGACTTTCGAAAACACCTTTGTTGTGCTTCAAAGATGAGCAACTGAATTTGCTGTACAACCATTGTATGTTTTCTAGAAGTGTACTTATTCATGTCCTTATTCACTTCATTATTTGCATTTACATTTCAGTGGGATACTTCAGTAAACATGGAAAAAAGAGAAGCCAGACCGACACACTAAATTAGCTGAAATCATTAACGAATTTCCAACAGATTATCAGTCAACTAAATCTTGTTTTACGGGACATAGAATGAGTTTTTCATTTGAAAGGCTTCAGAGGTACAGATGAGTAAATAAGTAGTGAAATTCCTGCTTTGGCATTTGGTCTAGTGAGAGTCTTCAGATATTTAAAAATTTAATTTTATTATTTCGATATTATTTTACATTCGATCAGGATATGATACAATCCGCGTTATAATTACTTGGGTGTTGCCACAATGGGCCTATTTAAATAATGAGATCAGCCAGAGACAAACCCGTATGTACTATATAAGAATCTGTATGTTGTACATAACGATCTAAAGAGATGCGTATTTACGAATGTCTCATAAGTCATTTTTTCTCTGGGCAACCGGTTTCAATGCCTCTCCGCTGTGCGTTTCTTAGCTATGATTTGTTTGGATGCCGGGAGAAGGTCGCAACCTGCACAGGGAACGGCGGACGGTACGAACTTCCTAGCCCTAATTATAACACTTCAAACATTTGTAAAATAATTTTAAGTTTCAAATATGAATCATAAAACAAATACGCAATATTGATTTGCTCTTTCAAGGCTGAATCCATAAACAACTGTTACAAATGTCTTGTAACTTATTTTGTATTGCAAATTATTTCTGGAGGAGAAGAAATGATTTACAATACAAAATCATTTACGCCTCCCAAGGCGTAGTTCGAATTACGCCTTGGGATAATTTGTTTTAATTCAAGTCCTGCAACTTTAAGTCATATCGGACGATGAATGAAATGGGTGAAATGATGCTCAAATGAGCCCGGGGTCCATGGAGCTTAGAGTTACCTGACATTCGTCTCTCAGGATAAGGGAGAACCTCGGAAAAAACCTTATCCCGGTAACTTACCCTGACCGAGATTCGAACTCGAGACCTCTTGAAGCCTTGGGAAAAGAATCATCATGTTACGGATAAGATTTCATCTTTTAAATTAACATAAATGCCATATTTAAAAACTTCAAGTTAAAAAATGTCTTAAAAGTTCTTCGTATATCGTCACAACTTGGCGATCACATAAAAACGCCACACTAAAAACTATTACATAACCAAAACCATTTCAGCCGTTTTTGAGATGGTCAACATTTGCGAAAAATGTTCCTTGTAAATACAAACTTTCTTGTCACATACTCAGAAGATGCTGAGGTTAAATACCAGATGTGGTATTCAATGGTTTTTCATTTTGAGTTATACTATTCACAGGAACACACGCATACATTCACATATGTTTCAAGAATGCTTTTCTTGATTCAAGGGACCTTAAAATGCATATTTCCGGTGAAATTTAGTATCAAAGTTTTATGTGCAATGCAATACTCTCCTTATCTACTTACTTTGTTGGTGATACAGAAACTAAGAAATGTACAAAAATTCAATGTAATTCAGAAAGATAGGAGCCGGTGTTATCTTTATATGAAGTAACGAAACCATAAGATTTTGACATGGGACCAGGTTAGAGATACATAGGTACCCCTTACAATTTCTCATGCTCGTCATCAGCTGGAAGAGTTGTGAAACATTGTTTGGAGGGGCAACAGGCACTCTCCTCCTCACTATCAACATAAAACCAGTCACCCTACAAAACCTCATCCTAAAAAATTTCTTATCTGCTGTAAAACTCTATTAAGGATGGGCACGCAGTAAAATCATTCTGGCTTACTAAAGCCTACCAGCAGTGACGAACGGAATGCTAGAATTACTCGTAGTTCCGCGAACATATCAGGGACCTCAGGGGCAGTCTCATTCTATCCCATACTGAGGTGCGGGATGCCTGTTTGCCGTAAATTACTCCTCCTTCGAGCACTTGTACTCTTCTCATGTTATACACTTGCGCAATGTGGGGCATGGCCATAGACAGTTGGTTCTCATTTTACAACGGGCATTGAACAGAGAACTCAGGTCCATCTATTCTGTCGGTCGCTCCTGCTCCTTGAGACTACTTCACAAATCCTAATTTCTGCCATACATGGAGGAAAAAATTTGGTGTAGGGAAAACAAAAATTGAAACTCTATGCCAGTTTACCACTACATCAAAGTACCCTGCTTAGGTCCCTAGGGGATTGTGACGCTAGATGTGGCCGCTTCAGGCAATAGCTGGTCCCCTGCATGTCTTGTGGGCATCCCAGATTAAACTGGAGCCAATCCAAACAGCAGCTAAAGCTGAGATCAATATGCATCCTTCATTGAGCTGATTAGCCTTTATATTATACTAAACTCCAATAAAATTGCAGTTCTTTTAAGCCACTCCCACAGGGTGCAGAGGTCCTGCTTCTCGACACACAGGTATTTAGAGGCAATATACTCCCATTTTCTACCTTCTAAGCTAAAACAAAAGAGTCACACTATAACTGACTATTCAAAATAGTTTCCGTTGTTAGGACCTTTTGTGGGTGATTACGCAGCAGTAACACTCAGGCTGAAGCTCAGCCAGGCAGCAGCCATAGACGGACGGCAGTAATTTCGGGACAAAATGTTCTGTTCTTCAAGCGATTTTTGACGACTGCTACGAGGAGGGAAGTGTAAAGTGACGTTAAAATTGTAGAAAGTTATACCATTCTTAAGAAATTTTGTTTTTATGGCTACTTCTTGTGAATCGAAGTACATATTTCCACAAATATTACGATCACACACTTCATTGTAGATATAAGGCGATGCAGTAAGCTGAGGCCACAGTTAAATGTTGCAGTATGTGGAATTTCTTTTTCTTCTTCTTCCAATTAGGTCCTCCCACGCCAAGTCATATCGGGTGAAATGATGCTCAAACTCCTCAGAGCTTAGAGCTACCTGACATTCATATTTCAAGATAAAGGAAACCCACGGTAAAGACTTTATCCAGATAACTCACCCTAACCGAGATTTGAACTCGGGACCTCTTGAACGTGAGAAAGACAGCCTACCATCTACGCTACTGAGACGGGTATAATGGCTTTTAAATTCCTTATTCTTTCCAAGACATCGCGAGGAAGAATGGAATTGTCATAGTGCTTAAAAAATAAAATAGCATTGACAAACTCAAGCCAATTGCAGTGGATATCTCGAAAGCGACTGACGCTAAAGAAAGGTTATTAGAAATAAATTATGTTTTATGGAGTTTAACATTTTTAAGAGTTTACCAACAAAATAAAAGTATACAAAACTTCGCGGTCTTCACAGGTTATTCGCAGAAAAGTCAAGTTACAAAGAATTTTAAACCGCATGTCATTTTAATCCAAATCATCAAAATAGTCGTTTTTGAGACACTCATAAGCAACCTAAAGTTTCCACAACCATAAGATTAGTTTAGTGTGGTACATGGCATTTCGTGATAAACTTCGAATGGCATCACTGGAGGACCTTAGATATGACGTTTGGTGGCTATCGGAGCTTTTGTTTGAGTTATGCTCCATACGCTCTCTCCCCCCTCTCTCCCTATCTCTATTTCTCACACACATTTTCCTGGGTTCAGCAGACCTTAAAACATATGATGTCCCATTATAACAAATTGTTGGATGAAATGCAATTTTTTTTTCTCTGCTTACTATAAATTGATGCTAGATAAAAGACTGTAGTTTTGGGAAAAGAAGTAATAAAACAGAACACTAATTCGAAGTGAGGTAGCAGAATCTGTTTTCAAGAAGTCAGCCTATAGATAAAAGAAGAATGACTTAAATAACAAATGAACGACTGACTGAGATTTGAGGAAAACACTAACAAAGGGTTGTGTATGGTGACAAGGTGAAGGGAAACATTTTGAAATGTGTATATAGAAAGAAAGATTGCAAATTATGTAGACAGAACAACTCCAAAATCTGTTTAATAAAAAGGTTATGAAGAAATTATAATGATTCCTGTGCTTGGAAAGAAAGCATTGACCGGGGCATAGTAAGAGAAAACACCTCTAAAGAAATCGATGGAATATTTTTTTTCTTCTTTAGATGAGCTTCCTCCCATGGAAGGATGATGAATGAAATAGGTGAAATTACGCTCAAATGAGCTCAGAGACCATAGATCTTACAGTTACTCGGCATTCATCATCCAGAATAAGGGAAAACTACGGGAAGGAAACCTTATTTAGACAACTGGTGACCGAGGTTCGAATTCGGGATCTCCTGAATGTGAGGCAGAGACGCTACTCATGCACTACAAAGACGGGCTAATGGAAGAAATGGCAAGTACGTCAAAATATACCAGACGTCAAACTAAGCAAGAAAGATTTAATTTTGGCGATAAGAGAATGGAGGAATATGTAAGAGAGAACTATTGGTAACCAAAAGTGAAACAAATGCAATGGAGACCTGATGTTTTAAAAGCACACAATTTTAATAGCCTCTAATGCATAGACAAACCTGTCAAAGTAATCATTAAAAGCACCTGGTTTGTTTGTCCAGGTTTCATTAATGAGAGTGTACCATATGTATTATTTGTATTGATACAAAATGTGAAACATCGCTCTAAATGAGTGTAGGTGTGCTGGTATAATTCATGAATAAATACCACGAAATACATTTTGTTCTCGCAAAGGTGTTTTACCCCCACATAAAAAATTACAATGCAAAATTAATAAGAGAGGAGAGAGAGAGAGAGAGAGAGAGAGAGAGAGAGAGAGAGAGAGAGAGAGAGAGAGAGAGAGAAAGAGAAAGAGAGAAGCGGTTATATCGGCCTTACTGGTTATTGCAGATTAACCAACCTAAGAAGAGTCACCACAGGTACTTCCCCTCCTAATGGATAGTTAGGAATCTTCGAGGCAGTCGTATAGTCCTCCCAAGAGTTATTTGAGTAACACTACTTGAAAGTACTGGTGTTGAATAGTGGTCAGCAATTTCAGTCGTGGAAATTCGACCAGTCCATGTGATTGGTTCATTAGATAAGGTGATTTTAAGCAATCATTATGGTGATCAATTATAAAGAGTCTGCTCTCTCCTCAAATAACTGGGAATGGACCCTAGGCAATGCATTTTTTGCGCAGGTATCTTTACTGCAGCTGCTCGCACAAACAAATGGATCGCTGAAGATAACGCAGGATGTCCAAAACAGGGCTTTAAAACACCTGCCTTATTTTGATATGTTGTCTGATTTACACGAAATACGGCACTTAGACGTTTGAGATATGTTGCTAAGCTCTTGTCATCTAGCTGAGTAGGAATAACAAATTCTGTTAGTAGAAGAAATGGTTGATCGAAAGCTAGCTCTGAGTCTGCATACCCGTTATCGGGAATTATATTTCTTAGTCACAGGAGCACAATTGGAGGTATATTCACCCAGTCATCTTTGAGAAGGCGCTTCATTGTAGCTTTCAGCGGTCGGTGGCAGCTTTTAACATTTGACTGTGCGGTAGTATAAAAATTAAGTACTCCTATTAGAATATTCAGATTTTTTAACAGCGTTGATTCAAACTATCTTTCTCTATCTTTTGTGAGGGTGAAAATAGTTCCGTGCAGTAAAATGCATTCAGAGATGTAAACTTTAGCCACAGATTCTGCTGTGATAACCTTTATGGGAACGGTTTCTGGTCAAGGAGAAAATCGAGCAATGATCGTCTGAACGTTTCAACAAGTTTGGGATAATATCTAAATGTATAGGTACATATTTATATTCCTGTTGGGCGTGCGGAAATATTTCACTGAACTTCTTTTGCATGCTGACAGTTGATACAAGTGGCTAGTGTTTTAGAACATACGTAAATGTGGAACGATCCCCTTTGGCTTTGTCCCGAATGTATTATGTATCATCAATAATCAGTCACACAGTGTTGAGGATCTGCTTTTGTAACACTTATGATCTTGTCAAGGCGGATTGGTGATCCTGCCCGTTGATGAGAAGATTCTATTTTCCAAACGTGAATTAATGGATTCCAAAATAGCAATAAGTGACGAATTACTAACGTTTTGGTTGTGTCAATAGTTACTCCAATATCTGAAATTGGTTTGGAAGAGCCTTAACATACATTCTACTATCAGCCGTAGTAGCTAGCTTCTCTAGATGTTCACTGCTGACTGCAAATACCGCTTCTCTGACAAAGTGAGGCGTTGCAACCATCGTCTGTAATTTTCTTACTTACCAAATCTTTCATTTGTTTTAAAAGCTGAACCTATCACAGTGAGGATTCTGGCACTTCAGTCATTGGCTTAATGTGCTTCTGACCCCGGAAGGAAGGATGAAATGAAAGTACCCTACAGGCCATCATATCCTATCACAGGTGGCACTACCACCGCGGTGGGTCCCTAATAGGTACAATGACGTTCTTCAACCCTACGGAGTTCCATACTGCCATAAAGGGCTCACCACCAGACAGGTCCAGCTGAGCATACAGTTCCCCCGGAAGAACGGCGGGCCGACCACAGTATCCCCTTCAGGCTAGCACCGTACTTCCATTGCGCAAATATAGCCCCCGGTGACTTTGCTGACCATTGCGACCATTTGGAAAACGAATGAAATGAAAGGAAGTGAAGGAATTCGATTCATTGACCTCAGAAAAATCTCGAAGACGGGTCAGAAAGGTCGGCGGCTTCTGAAATGTAGGCCACCACCTGACCCACCCCGCTCGGTTATACCGGATGTCTCAATTCGGCTGTATTTAGCAGCTAACGTATTTTATATTTCTCACTGTCAACAAGAGATATACGCTTTTCTTTTAATGCGAGGATTTTTTGGGCTGGGTTAGTTCTAGTAAAATTATGGGTTAATTATAATGTTGTTCATGACCTCCATGTCGCAATCCAGATTTTTACTGACGTATCGGAAGTTTTTGGCTACTACATAGTTTGATTCCTAGATTAATGAATTGCAATTCAACTTTATGAAACCATAGACATGGCTGATTTAAACAAAAAAGAGGAATTTTGGTTGTAGCCTTAACGAATTGTCTTTGTTAGCCTGTGCTCGCAATTCCTCCAGCATGTTTAACAACGATTATGTATAGTGGAACATAAACTACTAAGTTATTTTGTCCTCGGAACGTCTTGGTTAACAATTGTAGGCATTCTGGTTCATTTACGAATACAAAACACGACGTATATCCGGTTATCACAAAACTATTTATTTCCATGTAAGAACAAACCAGATAAAATGCAATATTAATAAAAGGAAAAGAAAAGAAATTAAATTGGCCTTGCTTCATATTTCAGAACCTAAGGACGGTTGCTCAGGAATTTAATTTTCTCAAATCTGCTTTTTTTTTTGTAGTTTACGTCCTCCAAAGTTAAGTCATATTGGACGATGAATGAATTTGGTGAAATGATGCTCAAATGAGCCCGGGGCCCATGGAGCTTAGAGCTACCTGACATTCGTCTTTAAGGATAAGGGTAAACCCCGGAAAAAACCTTACCAGATAACTCACCCTAACCGAGATTCAAACTCGGGACCTCTTGAACGTGAGGCAAACACGCTACCATCTACGCTACCAAGGAGGGCTCTCAAATCTGCCGTTGAACTGTTTGCTGAAAAATATAAGTTTGGCATTATTGGAAGTACTTGTGGTTTCCCAACTACAAATTTTAGAAGTAGAATGAGAGTAAAGGTCATGTAAAGTGAATATTTAAGTTTAAATTAAGCATAAAACAATACTTAAATACATAGTTTAAGAATATATTTAAATGTACTTTAGATTGTCCTTGTTCTATTGCAATTTAAAGTGTTTAGTTTACGTTCTGCTGAAAAAATCCAATGTGCGGTAAAGAGAATTAGTTGTTATATATAAGTAAATCCAGAAAATTAAAAGAGTAATCAATTATTTTTCAAGAATGTAAGGCAATGCTAACAGAAACCTAATGAAAATGCGATCCCTAAACGAATAGGTAACATTCTAAATATACGGCACTAATCATTCGGACGATGCATTCCAATGTTCCAGACATTTCGAGTTAAATTATTCACTCTGTAGCCATGATGAAAACTAGGTTACTTTGCGTTGTTATCGCATTGGGGTAAATGTGTCAGCGTACGGTCTCGCCATCAATTACATTGATACCTTCTCAATTAGAGACGCATTTGGAAGCGATGGTCCGGCAACATCGGTGCACCTGGCTGAACCTCGCCAAAGTCACAAGGTATTAAGGGCAATTTCCCATTGTTAGTTTGCTGTCTGGTCAAATATGTTAGCTGGCCCAGTTGTTTCGTGTGGCGTGTTGCAATATTTCCGTAATTGTCTCGTATTGACGGTTTCAGTAACTAGCGGTAATGCCATTTTCCGCCAACGAGCCAAAATGAAGAGCACTTAAAGTTGAGGGACCTTTGTATTTATTAATATCAGATCTAGACTTCAACCTAAGTTAAAATTCACACCCTATCGGATGAGATGTTTATGGCTTTATCTTTGAAAAAACTTAAGTATTCATCTGTCTTATGAAAATGTACTTTTTAATTGCAAATTACCATCTCAGGTATAACCGGTGAATTATTTAAAAATGAGTCAACATTGGTTATATTCAGGGAACAGTTCTGTGCAATATATTTCTTTTTGCATCTAAATCAGTTAATGCACTTATTAATTTGGGTTAACTCATCAAAATTCCAAACGCAGGATGCAATTAAAAATAAGCCACATCCTTTATATCATGATGCTAAACATAATTCAGAGAAAGGCCTCATTTAAACATTAAATTAGTTTCTGAAAAGAGAAGATTCATAATTAGAATATAAACGTAATCAAATGCGCTCACATTTCTGACAAAAAAATGTATCACTAGCACCCGAAAGTTGTTGACCTAAAAATCTCTTAAAATGAGCTACAAAATGCCCTTAAAATACAAAAAAATGCAAAAAATGTAAAAAAAAATAATATCCCAACAAAATTATCCATTTCTTTCATAATAATAAATTAATAACTGTCACAGACAGATAATGAATATATGGTTCGAATTACCACATTTTAATATTAACCTTCTTAGTAAATAATGCCATTATTGCCACTAAATAATAAATAAATTCAAAATTCATCAGGTCAGTTTCAATTTTATAAAATATGAAAAAATAAGTTACCGTACCCGTTAGTCAAAACATATCTTACTTAGCGTTGCAGTACACCACCATAGTGATCTTCAAGTTATCAAAATTAAAGGAACGGTGGTTGTCAGCCTAAACTTTGAGAAACTTCTCTTCACTTCCACAAATGTTAATTGGTGCATATTTGAAAAGCACGTCACTGCCTGTTAAATCCTGGTCAAAACTACCAGTTCTGAAGTTTTCCCCAGACAAGATATCGGCAATCTGACAAAATTTTTGGCATCCTTTATTTTTGTCCAACACAAATTTTAGTTTCTGTCTAATTTTGTCCCTAATCGCACCTTTTACATTTTGTATCCGCTCTTCCGCAATCTTCACTAACTCAACAGACTTACCCAATGTCATGCCACTTCCTTCAAGGTGGGTTATGGTTTCCGTCAAAAATGTAAAATTTCATTTAATGGAAGCTAACTTACCTTGGATTTGAGTATCAGAAAACAGATCATGTGCGCTCTTAATTGCCTTAGAATCTACCCTATCAAAGCTATCCACCACTTCTCTCACTATTTGAAAATTGTCACAGTGGTATATACATGCAGTTAACCATGTACCCCACCGTGATAAAATTGGTGCCGGGGGCAAATCTATGTTAGGGGTATTTTCTTTGAAATGCATAATTCTGTTTGGCGCTTTCAAAAATATTTTCTTTACTGTGGAAATCACTGTATCTACTTCTGGAAATGTTGATCTAACCTGTTCCGCAATTCGAAGAAAAGCATGGCCAACACGTAACATGCACCATCTTACTGTAAAATGATTGGATCGATTTTGCCGCCTTTACCTATTAAGGCGCCACTTCTGTTAGGAAGAAGAGCACGTTGTCATGCTGTATACCACTAGGCCACAATAAACACATGGATTTATCGAACAGTTTGCATATCTGGCAGCGGTTAACAGCTTCCATAACCTCTGAGGTCAGAATAAACATTTGTCCGGCACTAGTAGCTTCTAGCGTATCTATCACTACATTGGCTACATAACGCCCCTCTGGGTCTGTTGTCTCATCAATTGATACATAATATTTTTCCCATTCACACATTCACGTATTCGGTTTAACGTGTCTTCATAACATTTTTGTAGGTAACTTTTACGCAAAGGTGATTCATCTGGAATTGTATGACCAGTGTGACGTTCAAGAAAATCTCGTAATTTTGAATTACTTAATTTCCCTAGCTGAATATTTGTACTAATAAACACTTCACATGAAATGAGGATGACTTGTTACTTGAAGTCGAAGCCGTTTCTTTTAACAGTAACTGAGACGCTTGTCTTTGTTTTTCCTCACATTTTGAAGAACTCGCAAATGTTTTTCCAGCCCAACATATTGTACGGTGAACCGTTTGTCTGCAGCGACTTTAATTTCGCACACTTTACAGAACAATACAGTGCCATCCCTAGAAAATATGTTTCCGCCAAACTCTGAAACATTCCGTTTAAAACGGGACACAGTTGACTGTTTTTGATTCGACATTTCAATACCACAACACAACAAATTTACACACCTCACAAACTACTCTCCTTATTGCGACACTTCTATCTCCAGAAGTCCTGACTGATGCAATCCACAAGTATTGAAAGATGTAATCGGCGATTCCTCGAGTTAATGCGTCATAAATTCACCAGCACTGTTAGAACGCTGATCTGTGTTAATTACATGTTTACAACATTTACAAAGTTACTGTTTCATAAAAGACTGTGATATAACTTTTAATTACAGATTGTTTTGAAACTCCAAAAAAGCCCATGGGTCAGGGTCAGGTCGGCCACGGGAATCGATCCCGGGCCTTCCGAATGCGGGCTACAGATGAAAATGCATCTAAATTTTAAAAATGACATTATTATAAAAATGTGGAAAAAATGCGTTTTGGTGACCTATAAAAACCATGTATATCTAACGGATTTGTTCCAGAATGCACTTAATTTCCAATAAGCATCGTCTGTGACTACTCAGAAAAAAGATGACTTTTCATCAAAATCCGGGCCCTATATATCACATTTAAACATTTATAAGTACTCACATTGTTTAGAACAACACATAAGATATTTGATGTTTTCATAATACTCCTTTCTAACTTAGTAGTAGAGGATATGGAGAATTGGGGATTGCTCAACGACCTTCGTACCTCGATCAAAATGTATATTTTGTGCTACGCCTAGCGCTATTAAGAGCTCAGCGATTTCCAGGAAGACACTGAAACAATATCCGGACTTCAGAAAACCCATGCTAATTGTTGTGCTCCATCTCGGAACTGTTCTAAAGCCGGTATCTTGAGCAACCACACTAGCGCACAGCATCACAGCAGGGATTTTTCTGTTAGTTTGGCCCATAAGTTCTGTAGTTCCCTCTCACCTCTTTTTCAAATTAATCTTATGCTTGCAAAATAAAACGTTTTGTCAAGGCATTTGTGATATTTGATAGAGAATTATCTGCTCTGCAAAGTATTCTTATTTTATTTTTGTATGCTTGTATGCTGGTTGTTCTTTGTCTATGAAATGACATAAAACGCATTGCCAAAACATTTTATTTTGCATGCAAAGATTTCGCTTACAAAAATTCCAGAACATATGGCTCAACCGATTAAATAAAATAAATATACACTTACCATAATATACTCTTCTCTGTTTAAGAACCTTACTTGTGTGTTAAAACTGATATCAGTGTAGCAAAATAAGTATAAGGTCATTTTGTGCATCAGATACAGTAGGCAAATGGAGGGTTTGTTATTTTATGTCAAAGCCATAAGAGCTTCATTCCATTCTTTATTAAGTCTGCAATTAGTAAACGTTTATATAATATTTGTACACTTCAGCTTGTAAGGTAAAATTAAAAACAAAATGAATACTGACATTAGTGATTAAAATAATGCACCACAAAAGAGAAACAGTCAGTGAATACTGGGGACCTACTAGATCGCATAATTGTTTCATTGAGAGAAAACGTTACATTCTATCCAAATAAAGGGTCACTATATGCTTGTTTTGAGGATCCGGTCTACATGACTATGAAAGAAAAAAACAGATAATTACTTGAGGGGGCGAAGTGACAACTGGAACCAATAACAAAGAATACTTCGGAAATGGTTAATCCACAAATTATTGACAAAAATATCGTACTTAAACGAGATATACACTTATTAGGCAAGGGAAATCCAAAACTTCAATGGAAAAGACTCTGATACTATTGGAAAAGTGGACTGACAACAATTTGATGAAAATAAATACTGATAAAACAACATTCCAAATATTTAGCTTAAAAAAGAAAATCCCTAAACTAAATTTGCAGTTCAAGAAAACAAACCTGACACAAACATATGAAACAAAATATCTAGGAACAATTTTTGATTCAAAATTATCTTGGAGACATCATATTGAAGCAGTAATAAACGAATTAACAAAAAAATTTCAATTTTGAAAAGATTAGCTGGAGTCAGGTAGGACAGTATTCGGCAGACACTGAACACCACATACAAATCATTCATCAAGCCAATACTTCTTTATAATGCAGAGGTAATAATTACAGCAAACAGTTTTAAAATAAATCACCTAGAAGTAATGTCAAATTCAGGCCCTGCGACTAATAACTGGTGCAGCAAAATCAATTCCAATCACGGCAATGCCAGCCTTAACTCGGAACTATCTAATATATCTAACTTTAAAGGAGCAGGCACTAATACAACATGAAAAAATGTTGCGGTTAAAAACAACAAAATGGGAGAAAAGATTACTACAACCAATCAAGATGAAAACACAAACAAGTTTCCTACACAAAGTTATGGAATTAAAAACAGATCTGAATTTTCCTAATTCTAAAGAAAATATTTTAATCAAATAAAACCCACTGACTTTTGAACCAATTAATATTCAATTAGATTTAGAAAAAATAACTACAAAATCTCTGTACTAAAAGCACTAGCATTAGAAACTGTCAACAATAGATACCCACCTGAAGAATGGTAACATATCTACACAGATGGATATAACTTGGACAACAACTCAGGAGCAGGAATTAAGTGTGCACTGTTCTCATTCTATCAACCAGCACAATACCACACAACAAATTTTGATGCAGAAGTAACGGCTATTCATATTTCACTCCAAAACTTTATATACAGAATAGATAAATTCAAAAAATGCTGTCATACTTTCTGATTCTAAAGCAGCATTATGTGCAATAATTACATATAAAATGAGGTCAATCCAAAATAAAGAATGTCACAGAATGATCCAACAACTTCAAATACTACAGAAAATAATTATATTACAGTGGATACCTGCACATTGTGGAATTGCTGGAAATGAATCAGCTGATTTTCTTGCCAAAAAGGTGCAAATTTAATTCAGGACAAAAGTAAAAACTTACCCTTTACATCCATAAAAAGATTAATCTAAAGCAAATATAAAAGCAAACAAAACCAATTAATATCTGACAAAGCCAGAGGTAAAAATTGGAACATTTTAATTAAAAAATCCAGAAATGATTCCAGAAATTTCACGTAAATCTGCAGTAGCAAATTTTAGATTACTTACGGAAGATGATTATTTGGCCAAACACTGACACAGAATAGGAATTTATACAAGTCCAAATTGTCCTCTGTGCAACAAAGAAGAGGAAATGACTGAAGAACATCTTTTAACCTGTGAAGCCCTATCTGCCGGACCCACTACACAGAAATATTGGAGAGCAAGGGAGCTAATGGCTTCATTGCCAAAGCCTAGCATTTGAAAACAACAACTTATTAAGCAAAATATATTCAATAAAATGAAATGTTATGTAAAATTTCAATATATATATATATATATATATATATATATATATATATATTTAGTATTTTAATTAGAAACGTTTGTGTCATATATGTGAAACTAAAAAATAAGGGCAAGTTTTACATATGAAGGTAATATGGGGTGCGTATGTATCATAGCACATCTTGATGTATACATATTCTATATAATCCATGACGGACCGATGGAGGTCACACACACACACACACACACACACACACACACACACACACACACACACACACACACACACACACACACACACACACATGAAATTTCGATATAGAATTTCTGCGTGGAGTGCAATACTACTGCGTAGATGCTGGAGGTAGTTAATTATATTAACTGTTCGCCGTCCGTTTTTTGTATCTATCCTTTGTGTGCTACTAGGAAACACATTATTTGACTAGGCTTTATTCAATGTTATACATCGTGAGTGAAATTTCTACAGATAATAACAAACAAGCTAGGGAAATGTTTCTGGAAATGAGGTGTATTTATAACTAGGAGAATTTCAGGTGAAGTAGCAGCGGGTACTGTAAATGTTAGAAACATTTGTTTGAATGTAAATACAGTTTAGGAACAATGAATACAATATGTGGTTATCCCCGCTGCTTTATATTTCTCGACGAGTTTCAGAAATGGTAACTGTTTCTATAATATTTATATATGCACTTTCATTCATAATCCTTTTATTTGGCTCTAATACAGGAAACAACAAATATTCACTTGTTTCGTTTATAAGTACGAGGGCTGTTCAATAAAGAATGACCATAATCTTTTTACGGTCATAATTTTTCGCACTAAAATTCAATATTATTATATTCTGTTAGCTTAATGTGAAACAAACACGCCGTAGTAATTTCATTGTTGGTGCTCTTGGTTCCCGCCTGTGAGAACCAGGCAAGTTCAGACATGTTCAGTATCGCCTACCGCTGCAATGGAGGTAACATGCAGTTAAAGTTGATGTTAGAGGAGGATCCGGAGTCTCTTTAAAACGTAATCACTGCTGATGAAACTTGGCTACATCATTTTGAACCTGAGAGCAAACAACAAATCTCCTTCATCACCAACCCCCAAAAAGCAAAAGTGGTTGCTTCTGCTGGGAAAGTTATGGTCATCTCATTCTTTGATATTCATGGAATGGTTTATCAGCATGTTGCACCTGCACACACATCAGTAACAGTACAATACTACAGGGATGTCCTGAAAACATAGCAAGTTCATATCAGGTGCAAAAGACCACATTTCCATGAAGCAGCCTGGATGCTACACCACGTTAATGCGCGGCTGCATATTGCCAAAGTTGTTGCTAAATATCTCGCAAAAATCAACGTGAATTACATCCCTCACCCTCCCTATAGTCCGGATTTAGCCACATGTGATCTTTTTGTATTTCCTAACTTGAAGAAACGTCTTCGTGGGAGGCATTATCCATCATCAGAAGCACTGGTGCAGGCTGCGGAGGCGATTTTGAAGCATCTCTCAAAAAATGTTTTCCAGCATGTCTTTAAAGACTGGCAGAAACGCTGGGAAGAAGCGCATCGCATTCAAGGGAGACTATTTTGAGAAGGACCATCAAAATTATGAGGATGAGTAAAGGTACGTTGTCAAAACAAAAAATTTGAACAGTATTATTGAACAGCCCTCGTATATTGCAGTGAAAAGAGTAATAATACGTTTTTCGAGAAACATTGTGGACATATTATACGTACAAAAGTGCTAAGTTTCTCTAGTACCTAGCCCACTCATATACTAATTTCTTAAGGTGTGAACACGAAACTGGTGATTCTTCGAGCATGAAGAACTTATAACTCAGTCTAACTCACCCGTAATTGTTTATCAAAATTCGATGTCACACTCACTTTGCTCGCTTCTCAGGTTGGAGGACTCAATTGTCTTCTAAAATATTTACAAAATATATTTATTATTATTATTATTATTATTATTATTATTATTATTATTATTATTATTATTATTATTATTATTATTATTATTATTATTATTATTATTATTATTATTATTATTATTATTATTATTATTATTATTATTATTATTATTATTATTATTATTATTATTATTATTATTATTATTATTATTATTATTATTATTATTATTATTATTATTATTATTATTATTATTATTATTATTATTATTATTATTATTATTATTATTATTATTATTATTATTATTATTATTATTATTATTATTATTATTATTATTATTATTATTATTATTATTATTATTATTATTATTATTATTATTATTATTATTATTATTATTATTATTATTATTATTATTATTATTATTATTATTATTATTATTATTATTATTATTATTATTAAACTGCTAATTATTCAGTTATTTCTGTGGCTACATCCGCTTGATGTAACATTGCATTTAAATACCTTTAACAAAATACCAGGTGCTCTGAGCTCTTCATTCTGATATGTAAATTCGGCATTCAAACGTTTTAAACAGAACAATAAACGCTATTTGCATCTATTATGATCTCTGTTTGTATGTTTTGGGAATGCTTTATGCAAATGATTCCAGCGGCAGCCTACCGTTGCTATCCACATAGGAAAACGCACTGATGCATCCGGTGCCCTCTGTCGAATTAATGTAAAAACTCCTCCCTCCCCCTCAAAACAAAAACAAAAAATATTTAAAGACCAGGCGTTCCAGCTACTGTTGCCATCATCTGAAAAGAAAATGTTATACTGTGTAGCTTGTTTTAATACTACATATTCAGAACATTCAAACATTTTATACTGTATAACAGTAGTTTCACATGGCAGTAGACGTACTGATATGATACTGAAGCCTTTGGTCTAGGCTAGGTTTGAATTTGCGACCTTGAAATCAGTAAGACAATGCCTAAGCAACTGATCCATCCAGACCGGTTTTCTACACGGTGTTTTCCTCATAAATGTCCATCGTACCCATGTGCCAAAATAATTCATATCCGGATATTCTGCGTGAAGGGGAAGGAATATTATCTACCCATGCATGTTACAGTATTGCATGCATTTATTCCCTGCCACTTACTTATTATAAGCAGATGAAGTACTGTATTGCATTACAAATTTTGACATCAAGATTTAACCGGTGCAGGCCACCTTGAACCATTTTTAGAAAGAGCTCCTGTTCCTCTCTTCTCTCCTTCATGCCTGTATTTCCAATCTCTGCCACCCCACATTTCACTCTCCTAGCTGCCTATCCCTCCCTTCTTAATTTTTAAGCCACTGGTTGTTTGAAACTTTTTTCCTTGTTCCATTTATACCCCGCCTTTAACTGCTATGGTCATATCGGCGGCCGTTCTCCTTTGGAACATACTAAAGGTGTTAACTCGTTATCTTTGGTTTTTAATCATTAGATCACGCACACGTTCACACTCTCATTCATTCTTCCAGACTCTGGGGAAGATGGGGAATTATCTTGGTCGGAGAAAAAGCCCCACTCCCACCGCCGGGAATCGAACACGGGACCCCTAGCACGGCAGATTTGAAACTTATTATCCACTACATTTACTCTTTTGTTGTTTTAAATTAACCCCAAAGCTAAAAAGTTTAATCTTTACTGGTATAAAAATCCAGCGGGATGTCTTAGGCGGTTTCGTCTGTGGCCCACATTCAGGAGGTCCAGGCTCGATTCCCGTGGCCGACGTACCTGACCCTTGTGCTTTATCGGTGGTTTTCCCGGGTCGTCAGGTTAATTACATCCTCCGAATTTCCTGTCCCTATATTTCATCTCCATTATCATTTCTTTTTTCTTTTCGTTTTGTAATTTACGTCCTCCAACGTTAAAGACATATCAGACGATGAATGGAATGGGCGAAATGATGCTCAAATGAGCCCAGGGTCCATAGAGCTTAGAGTTACCCGACATTCGTCTTTCAGGATAAGGGATAACTCCGGAAAAACCTTATCCGGGTAAGTCACCCTGGCCGAGATTCGAATTCGGGACCTCTTGAACGTCAGGCAGATACGCTACCGAGGCAGGCGTTTTCATTTCACATCATCTCTTATCTAGTGGTCTCTTTCATGGTAGGAGAGTCGGCGGGTGTCTCGGCGGTGCATGGCAGGATGCTATACTCTGAGTGAACCATTTCCTCCTCCGGTAGGTCAGTTGCCGGTCTTGGGCCGGCTATTGGGACAGCTTCCGAGCCACATTATGGGGGCATGTCTGTTGTCCTGGCCTACCAGGTGAGGTTTCCAAGTAAAATGTAGGGACTGTGCCCTCTGCACTGTCGTGGCCCCTTGGGACAGCCGCCCTCTTTCTCCTCTCGCCTCATCCTTCCTACCGGGGAAGCCCCACTTGGGGGTATAGGTACAATAGATCAAGACTGGTCACAGTGCAGAATCCCCTCAAGTAGTAATCCTAATTCTGATATTATAAAATGTCTGCGTGTGAGGATTGTGACTAAATTATCATTTTTGACAGGTTGACATAAGTAATAAAAATATATATTTAATATTCTATGAATAGTCTGTAAAAATCACCTCTTTGTCTGTGTATGAAATCATAAGGATACAAAAGTTTACTCCTGAAACCAGTGCAAGATTCATTAAAATGTGTTTTTGTCGAACCATTCCTTTTTAGCTTTAGCCTTTATAGATATTTCCTGATATTTGGAACTTTACAGTACTTAAGTGGTATGTACACTTTGAAAATGCCATGTCTTTTTTTCCCCATCCGGTCATGCAAAGAGTAATCAAAGAGTACAGTATACTTACACTTAGTGAATTTCTGTTTAAACATTTGACTGTCGCACCAGTTACGCTTGTAGCTTCAAGAAAGTGTATATAATGAGTCCATTTCAAAAATTTAACAGGAAGTAAAGATGAAACTTTTTGGGGGTGGCTGTGGGAGACGTCCCGGGTTCAAGTTTTGGCTGGAGGGGTGACAATTTTTGCCAGCCAAGATGATTCCCTATCCTTGTCAGAGTCAAATGCGTTTATGTGTGTGTGCGTGTGCGTGCGTGTGTGTATGTGTGTTTTCCCTTTATTCATCCACATGTTCCATTACATTTGTAATATTACATGTTCTGGTTTGCTTTGCTTCCAGATTGATTGTTCATATTAACTGAGGTATTGAAATTATTGTGTTCACACAGTCACTATAGTCATTTACAATTAATTTACTTATTTAGTTATTCAGCACTTTCTAGATTGATGGTGTTGACATATTCACTGAAGTCCCTTAGATATTGTCTCACAAGTGCTGGTTTATACTGGCCACTTCCCTACTTTCTTGTTTATTTGCATCCTTAGTTTTCCCCTTTGGTCCTTCCATTTAATGCAGTCATACAGGATGTGATCTGTGGTTTCGTCTCCTCTGTTGCAGGTGCATGTAGCATCATCAATTATGTTGAATCTCTTGTAATAGGCTTTAAGCCTTACATGTCCTGTTAAAATGGTAGTGAGGTTTGTTGATATGTTAAGTATTCGTTCTAATCGTTTTGCTACTGTGGGAAAATATTGTCTTGTCTCTTGTCCTTTTGATGTGTTTTGTCATTCTGTTTCCCAGTTTTGAGTGTTTCTTCTCGTACTTTTTTCCTGATGGCACATTTTGGGATTCGGTTGTAGCTTTCTATGTTATCATTTATTGTTGCTCGTTTCCCAAGTTTATCTGCAATTTCATTTCCTTCTATTCCTGTGAGGGCTTTTACGCATCCTATTCTTGTCATCCATTCTTTTTTATTTAATTGTAGTAGCTTTTCTCTTACAGCTTCTATCAGTTGGTTATGATTTTTAGTATTGTGTAATGATTGCAGTGTAATTTTGCTGTCCGTATATATTGCTGCTGTTTTCAAGTCAGTTTGTATTATTCCCATGTGTGTGTGTGTATGTGTGTAATCCCCCCCCCCAAAAAAAAATTATCCAATAAGAACTGTGCACTAGTTAACAACATTGCCGATAAGCAGTAGATTGTTAAAGAAGGGCCGCCCGATATAACTGTTGCAAGTAATTAACGGACGAAAAAACAAATATTTTACGGATCATTGGCAGAATAGATCCTATGGAAATAAATGATTGTGTGAAGAGCCACGTGATTGTGAAATATCCAATTTTTCAATCTCAGAATTGACCAAAAATGTTAATCTTAATGAATTTTCTTTCTGAAAAATGTTCAGAAGAAACAGAGCGAAACTGCAGTGTTTTACTAGTTGTTAATTCTTAAATATGGGAGAAACTTTTACAGTAAAGTATTTATAACTTGTGGCTGTATTTAAAAATAAATTCTTTTCAGAGCATTTGTGAACGTTTTAAATACAACTAAGCTGTTTTATAACAGTATGAAATAAGGATCAAAAGTCCTGGCATCTTATATGTGAAAGTTTCGTGACAAAATTAAAATATGTGGAAACATTGACTGAAAAATTCAATGTCATAGCCGGAATTTGAACCACGGATCTTCTGGTCTCTGTCCAGCCGCCAACGTGCCGTTATGACTTAAAGTACTTACATGTTGTAAGTCGTCATTAAGGTAGTTGTCTCATGTGTTTATGAGAACTCCTAAGCAGTTTACCGGGAAAATACGAGTCAGTTGGACAATTTAATGTCATTTTATTTTTGGCGCAAAATCTTCAGATAAAAGCAAAAAATTGTCATGACTCTTGGGCCAAACCTATAGTTTAAGGAATGCTCTATGCACGAAGAAGGAAGGGGCGGTTTGTGTAAACTATGGAAGCGTACAATTCTAGTTCGTGTTTTTTGGCTATCTGCGCTGCAAATTCTACAGACCTTTTGGTTTATGTAACTTCCAAGCGCTTTTAATAGAGAATAATAGCGTGGGGAAGAAACCTTCATTTTGGCCAGGCGGTTCACTTCGTACATATAACAAACTGCGACGCATGAACATGTCTGAAATAAAGGAGTAACGGAATGAATAGAATGAAATTATTAAAACTAAAGGGAGGCGAGCGGAAGGAAGAAATTGGAACGCAGGGACGAAAATAACTATGTTACTTCATAAAGAGTAGACGTCATTAGAAGAAACGCGAGGAGAACAAAAATGCACAAGGAAGAGACAAGACGTATGTGAAGAACACTGCAGTGTTTGTTACGTGTGAAGTACCAGCCGCCAAATGACGTCTCGGAGTGTGTCTATCCACACAACGATTCGCGCCTATAGCATATCGCACCCTACTCTCTTGCGAAATGGGGTCACCTGCATTACTCCTCAACTTAAGCCCAAATAATGCAACAGAAATGGGGTCACCTGCATTACCTCTCAACTAAATCCCAAATAGTGCTGCAGTTGTAGACTCATACAGAGGCCGACATAAGTATTCGAACGTTAACATATTTATTACTTATATTATTTTAAAGCTACGCAGAGTAAGCATACGTAAATACAACTTATACAAAATAAAGTTGAGTCTTCCATTAAACATATAAACGCATAAATAGCAACTGAAACTAATTTGCTGTACAAGGAGAAATAAAATGGTTACTTTACATCTGGACATAAGTATTCGAACAGAGAACAGCTAGTATTTAGTTATCATCCTCTTTCTTTGAATTACTACTGATAATCGTTTGGAGATTGTCCGTATGTGTTGTTTAGTGACTGGAGAGTCCATATTCTCCACTCTGTTTGAAGAAGTTCTTTCAGATTGTGCTTGCTTCTGCTGTGATGCTTCCTCACACGCTCCTCGAGTTCCTTCCAGATGTTCTCTATAGGATTTAAATCTGGAGACTGGGCCAATGTCTTCAAAGTGTGAGGAGTGTTGCACACGATCCAAAGCCTCATAATTTCAGCAGTATGCTTCGGATCATTGTCCTGCTAGAAGTAATAATCTTGCCCTAATCCCAGCCGCTCTGCACACTTTTTAAGATTGTTTTCAAGAATCCTCTTGTATTCAAATTTGTTCATGATCCCATCTATGAACACCAGTTTCCAGATGAAGCTATACAGCCCCATACCATCACACTACTGCAACCATGTTTCACTGTAGCTACCATGTTCTTAGGTTCCCATTCTGTATTTGGCAGTCTCCACACTTTAAGACGTCCATCACTCTTGTATAAGCAGAATTTGCTCTCGTCCATTCAGAGAACCTTACCCCAGAATTCCGCTGGTTTCACCACATACTGTTTAGCAAATTCTATACGCTTTTTCTTATTCACCTTATTAACATATGGTGTCTTCCTAGGAACGCGGGCATTTTACCCAGTACTATTTAAAACCTGTTCAACTATTCTGGTGTGAACCACAGTGCCAGAATATTGCTTAAGGTATCCTCTAATGTCAGATGCAGTGACCCTCGGATTCTGCTTCACCATTTTTATTATTTGCTCCTGTCTGTGGTGGTGAGTTTAGAAGCAGCGCCGTTTCTAGGTTTATTTACAACAGTGTTTGTCTGTTTGAAGCATTGGATTATGCAGAACACTAGTTTTGCTTCTGTTAATGGTTTTGACAATTTCAGAGAGAGAGATTTGTTTTGTTTGCACATATTTATCACGATATTTCTCTCTGCCACCGTTGTCTCCTTACCTTTACGTCCCATATAACCTGTGAGTTCACAATCGGCTGAATAACTATGAGCACACTGTCTCGAGGTGTTTCATAAACACAACTGCTATGTGGTAGGGACGTGTAGGGTACGTCCAACCACCTGTCTCTCTGTTCGATTGGGTAAGTTCGAATACTTATGTCCTCCAATAAGAGGGACATCAGAATAAATACAGTACAGATTTTGTAATAAATACATGCAAAGTGATATTTTAAATATTATTTCCTAGACACAAAAGATTAATGTTTACATGTTTAACAATTCAACGCTGCCAAATAAATATTACAGTATTTATAGTACGTGCAGTGTTACATGATATATTATTCGAATACTCATGTCAGCCTCTGTACGTGTTGAAAATCGTCCACCTTCCCCAGAAACTTCAGTTTAACCATAAGAAAGTGCTTGATCTTCCTGAACTCCGATTATTTAAGCAAATCGAATTACTATTTTGCATTTTCTAAAAGAAAGAAACAGGGAGAAAATTAATCGTACAGGCCCATATCGTTCGGTCTTTGTTCTTTACAAATTCGTAGGCAAACCGGTTATATTATAATATTCATTAATGAGTGATTATGCTGTACAACTTACTTCAATCACTATACCTACCTCTCTATAAATAATTTAAAACTAAGCAAAACATAGCAATGTACAATGTATCTCTTTTAGTTTCCTATTTGTAAAAAAGTGTATAAAATTCAATCACAATGAAGAGGACTTTACAAACTATTCGCAAAAAAAAAAAAGTTTTTATTATTAGTCGTAAACGTATTTTAACATTATGATAGATATTTTAACTAAACCCTTCAGAGCCTTCTGAAAATATAAAATATAACAAGAATATTTCCATTTAAAGGGCACTTTAGGGTGGGTATTTTCTTGGAAACTTTCCTGCTTTGCATCCTTGCTTAAATGCCAAACTATTACTTTTTTCATTATGCTGCTCCCTCCCTCACCCTTCCTGTCTCAGAAACAACGCACGCGCGTGCGCACACACACATACACACACATACACACACTTTGTTTAAGAAGGATATTTTTATTTAAGAGTAGGTACTCATCCAAAATGAAAAGCTATCTAATAGTTTCGTTAGTTGTTTCTTGCACGGATACATAGGTAATATTTTATTTGCGTAATTATGAATATAGTTTTTTCATGAAAATGTCCTAATCAATAACATTAACAATTCAGAGCATACAGATTAGGAAACTTACCGTTAATCTTAACATTTTTATAGTGATTTCTGTCCTAGATTATCTCACAGAGAAAAGCACAAGTTTTGAAATCAAATGAAATAAAAGTAGCTGTTGATGTTGGGAAGTTGTAGTTGGTAATATAGGAGTCACAAATCACAAATGTTATCTTTAATTTTTATTCATTAACCACAAAGACGGAAACAAAGTAGAGATTGCGGGAATATAGTTATCTACCACTATATTCTCAGTAGTTCGATGGTGTCTCAAAACTATCGTCCATTGCTTCAAACAGATCCACAGTAATAACTTGATATCCCAACTAAGATGCTCACATAATTAAAGCAAAACTAGCTTGTATCACGTGATTTACTCCACGTGGGAACATATTCTGATTTTTCTGACTGAACCGGGGTAGCGGCCGCATTCTTCATTCGCTGGAGTAGAGATGGTTACTACCCCGCTTCCCTCCATTAGGAATCGATTAAAATCAAAGTTTAGCCAGTCAGGAAAATCAGAATATCCTCCCACGTGGAGTAAATCGTGATAAGAGCTGGTTTTGTTCCACTGCTGAGAACACCTTAGGGCTATGCGCTGTAATGGTTGGAACAAGATCGAGCTTCGGCACTCGTGTAGTCACCGCGTGAACAGAACGCACACAGTGAGGGCTGCAGTGGTCCACAAAGGGTAATGTTTGGTCTGGGGGGGTGGGGGTTGAAGTGTTGTGTGGAAATCGATGTGCAAGATGCATATAGTCGGCTGTTGCGTTGAGACGATCTCACCGCTTGCTGAATATCGCCCTTGGCCCAGAAACTGCACACAAACTTAAAGTCGAGCGCGCTTCTTGCTTCTGCCCCCAACAGTTTGTCTCTCAAACTTCCTAAATTTGCCTTTGTAAAACATATTTCAGATAACCAGTTCGTTAAACATGGAGAGACGCAAGAAAGCTACTGCTGATATGATTTAAAATAATTTTAATTTGCTAGATGTGTTCGTTCCGCAGAACATAATTTTGGAAGTCAAAATATTTTCTATGAAACTGGTGGAAAACGTGCCATCACGTAATTAAAATTAGTAATTGAAATGATATAAATAAGTCTTTTTTACTCACAATCAGCTAAAATGTGGCACTAACTTCAAGGAATATAGGTATAATATTGCGTATAGAATTTTCCTCCCCTTCGGTTTTACGCATGTGCTAGCGACATGCGCTCCACATACAAAAATACATCCGTTTTTTAATCGCACTACAACACAAGCGGGATCGCAAGTCCAATTATTATTTCAACACTTCTTTCACAACTTTCATTACAGATTTTGAATTAGTGCGCCCTGACTTGAAAAATCGTTGCAAGTCTTGTACTTTGGGGATAGATTTCAATGAAACGGTATCATTTCCGATATGAGAGACATAATTATCTCCAGAAAACTTCGAGTGAAAACTCGTAAAGTTTCTCAACAAAATGTTTATCCTACCGTACGCTTAGTTCCTTAAAATAACCCTTCCCCCCATTAAAGTCTTTCTTTTGGAATTGGTTTATAATTAAACGCCCTGTATATACCCCTGAAACAACCAATGAAATCTACGGTGTTCAGAAAGCATTGTGCGATTTGTTTCACATGCAAATTGAACTTGCTCTTTTCACCCAAGGAAGACGGTAAAACCAACAGGAAAAACGCATATCTCAATTATTCCTTCGTCCTTCCTTTCTTCTTCTCCGGAGTCATACCGGGCACGATTGTTGAAAAGTATATTACTTCAGTCTATGAAATTTCTAGCAATCAACAGGAAGTGTTTCGAAGAACGGCGAATTCTGTCTAAAGTATTTGACATACATGGGCTTAAGTAAGTTTTGAAAATGCTTTCTTACACATTGTTTCTGAAGTTACGATTACTATTGTTTTATGTAGTGGCGAATTGAGTTATGGATTATTATTATTATTATGGATAATTTGAGTGAAAGGTGAAGGAGGATTTGAATGGATTATTTTAAGAAGTGGATATTTAGTAAAATGGATTTAAGGAGCTGATTTGATAAATTATTATTTATGTTATTTAATATAAATTTGGTTTAAATTGAGGATAGTTAAATTTTGAAATAGCGTGTTTTGAGAAATTATAGAATAGAATAATTTTTTATATAATTTTGTTGAAGATTTATTTAAATGTTTTTTATTATAATGTTAAATTGATATGTTTGTGTTCATATGGTAATTAAATTAAAATATAAATAAATGAAATTGAATTGTTTGGTTTGGTTGTTAAAGTTGTTTATTGCAATGGTTTAATTTTGAATTAATATGAAGTTCTTTTTAATGTATGATTATTGTTTGTTTAATATTTTTGAATTGTATTGTAATTTTTGAAGGTTATTATTATAGATGAATTGTTTAGTTGTTAAGATTTGAAATTTATAGTTTTAATTTGATATAAAGTAGATTTGAAAAAAATGATTTATGTAGAAGTATGAATAATAATTGAATTTATGTTTCTTGTATAAATTCATATGATGTATTCTAATTTGTTTAAAGAATTTGGAGAATTTTTAAATTTGTAAATTTTGTGATTTTTGTAATTTAAATTTTATGAATCAATTTTATATCAGGTTTAGGTTAAACTTTTTGAGTTTTTTTAATGGTTTTTATTAGTTGAAAAGGTAAATTGATAAGTTTTAAATGTACTGGTTACCAGTATATTAAGTATCGGTTTCCGGTATTGTAGTTTATTTTGTAATTGTAGTTGGTTGCTAGTTATTGGTATACTGAATTCCAGTAAATTTTTATTAGTTAATTTGTAAATTTTTGAATTGGTAGCTCTTGTATTTGTTTTAATTTGTTTTTTAGTTTATTGTTTTTCTTTTATTATCTGGAAAATTATTGTTTAAATTTAATTTTTTGTATTTATTTGGCAGTTAATACATTAGAATTTGGAAATCATGTCCCGGTATAAGAAATTAGGTACCGGGATTAGATTTTCAGATTTTATTTATTTATTTATTTATTTATTTATTTATTTATTTATTTATTTATTTATTTATTTATTTATTTATTTATTTATTTATTTATTTATTTATTTATTTATTTATTTATTTATTTATTTATTTATTTATTTATTTATTTATTTATTTATTTATTTATTTATTTATTTATTTATTTATTTATTTATTTATTTATTTATTTATTTATTTATTTATTTATTATTTATTTATTTATTTATTTATTTATTTATTTATTTATTTATTTATTTATTTATTTATTTATTTATTTATTTATTTATTTATTTATTTATTTATTTATTTATTTATTTATTTATTTATTTATTTATTTATTTATTTATTTATTTATTTATTTATTTATTTATTTATTTATTTATTTATTTATTTATTTATTTATTTATTTATTTATTTATTTATTTATTTATTTATTTATTTATTTATTTATTTATTTATTTATTTATTTATTTATTTATTTATTTATTTATTTATTTATTTATTTATTTATTTATTTATTTATTTATTTATTTATTTATTTATTTATTTATTTATTTATTTATTTATTTATTTATTTATTTATTTATTTATTTATTTATTTATTTATTTATTTATTTATTTATTTATTTATTTATTTATTTATTTATTTATTTATTTATTTATTTATTTATTTATTTATTTATTACGGACGTACGTACGTATTTATTTATTTATTCATTCATTCATTCATTTATTTATTTATTTTTACTATTGTTTTATATATGAGTTCATGTGTAATGCGAATTATATATAAAATATATTTTTATTTCAATCGTGATGACTTTTCATTAACGTCTCCTGTCACGCAACGGAACTTTTTGAATTTCGGTTGGTTCAAGCTGTCTGGCTATCGTTTTGTGAGTTTTTCTTTATTTTACGTTTTTCTCTATGAAACCCTAAATCTACCTGTCAGGTGAAAAAAAAAACAAAGGAATGTCTAACTTCAAAAATTAGCTTTGTCAGTTTTTTGTTTCTGCGAACTGTTGCAAAGAAAATAGTCTAAGACAAATGAAGATAGGTTGAGAGGAACTGTTTTATTACAATATTCACGCCAAATAGGTATTATATAATGTCTCTGTGCTAGTAAGCGAGCTGAGGTTATGGCGAAACGCAGCTCTGTACATGAATATTACGCTATTTTAATGCTTCAGATCATTGAATTTATATACCTACCTTCAAGGTGCTCTGTGTCCCTTCGAGTCAAGCAGATTACAAAAGAAAGGAGTGAACCTCTTGCGATGTATTTCTTTAATGAAGTAGGTGGTTGTCAAGGTTAGCTGTTTAGAGTTTAGTTGCGTGAATTGCTTTAATCATTTGTTTTACTTTTTCTACTATCTCTGAATCTGCGACAAGGTTCGGGAAGAATCCTGAACGGCGCCCTCAGGGAGGGGTGAGCTGGCCGGACTTTAGAGATGACAGCAGAGGGTCGGGTCCCCAATATCTACAGATTTAAACTCCCCGGTGGCGGGACGTAAACGCGTCCCATCCAACTCTGAACCCCTCCCAGATCAGGAGGACGTGGATTTATAAAGACTAAATTCCTGCCATGCAATGCCGGGACTTCCTCGTCACTTAGAACCCCAAAACAGCTAACCGGATGAAAGATGAAGTGAAATGTGAAGTGAGGAGAAAATTCAAGGATGTAATTATCCTTCCCAGCATTCGTCTAGTGACCTGGGAAACAGTCAGAAATCAAACCCTCGATCTACCGAATATGGACCACAGGCACTATAGCTTTAACCATCCCGCTCTGTTTTCCCATTACCTACCTATAGGGAACAAAAGGGCGTATTGTATTTTACCCAATAACTAGATGTCCATCTTTCACCGGAAGTAAATGTTTTGAGGCCCCATAGACCCAAACAATCCTTTTTTAGAAAAAGGTCCGCAGGTGTGCCTCTATATCCGTGAAAGGTGTAATTAAAAACGAAAAGTCCAATAATATCAAACTTAATTCTTAAGTTCAGAATATTCCAAGGATGCTAAATAAAGATTTTCAACAAAATCGTTCATCGCAAAGTACTCTTTACTGGAGGATTTTTACGAAATGTTCAATTTCCTCAGAAATGGCTCTAACAATTTTGATTTAAAATACTATATTATAACATGGTGCTTAGCAAATAAAATATATTGACTTGAATCTTTTGGTCTTATGGAGCCCTTTTCATTCAGGAAGAATTTCGCGTATTTACTAAGCTGTAAGAGACAGATTTCGTTAAAAGACACCGTTTCAAATAGCTTTTTATAGCATTAACATTTTCCGAGATATCCATTGTTATTGGTTTACATTGTAATACTTGTCATTAAAGTGCTCTTCGTCTTCAGATACGTCTTGTCTTACTATCGATTCCGTTTCCTTCCTTCCTTCCTTCCTTCCGTCCTTCCTTCCTTTATTGCACTTTCAGCGATATACGTAATGAATGTATATCTGTAAACGTTCATCTCGATGTATATGGTGTTGACTGAAAAATAAGTTTTCGAAAGAATAGTTTCTAGAAGCTATATAACAATAGACGTTAGTAGATAGAGAAAGCCATGTAAATACAACATACAACCTGCGTCTGAAAAGTTCGGTAAATGGTCTCATATTTTACAAACTGCGCTGATGAGGATGAGGTGCCCGCTTATACACATTAAGGGACACGCCAACAAACACCCCTATCGTGCAAATCACTGCAGTGAAGCGGTGGTGCACGCTGTGACCCAGAACGGTGTCAGTGTGGGAACTCGTGTCATTGCAATATGACGCGCAAAATGGAGCAACGCGTTAACATCAAGTTTTGTTTCAAATTAAGCAAAACGGCGACGGAGACCCATGGGATTTTAGTGCAAGTATGTGCTGTTGAAGAAATGAATAGAAATGTGTGTTGGAGTGGTTTAAACGCTTTAGAAACGGAAAGAAAGGTGTCGAGGATGGAGCCAATTTCGGGTCAACCATGCACAAACACAATCCCAGACAACATCGAACGAATGCGACGGATGCTTGCATATGATCGGCAGCTGTCTTTGAGAATAATAGCAGACGAGTTGAAGATCAGCACAGACAGTGTAAGCACTATTTTTGACCAACATTTGGGAACGCGGAAGATTTGTGCCAGGTTTGTACCTCATATGCTGACAGACGAACAGAAACAAAACTCGGATGGAAACACCTGGAGATTTCATCGACATAACTTGCCGGAATCCTGTACGATAATGACCATCCGCACCCTGCTATCCGCTTACTCAACTTTCTCGCTCAAGCTAAGTCACTGTACCTTCACACCCTCCTTATTCTTCAGATTTGGCGACGGCAGACTTCTTTCGGTTTCCCCGCCTTAAATAAGTCCTGAAAGGGTAACGCTTCGCAAAGTTTGCGGATATCATACAATGCGTGACCACAGTACTTCAGGCGATTCCACAAGAAGCAGTTGCTGCCAGTTTCCAATGGTTTTCCAACCGATGTTAGAAGTGTATTGTAGCCAATGGGGATTACTTTGAAGGCCAGTAAAGATATTTTGTTGTAACTCTTGTTTCCTATATTTCCTGAGAACATTCACCGAACTTTTCAGATGCGCTTTGTATATTACTTCTCTTATTTTAGAAAGATACACTATCAAGAAGATTCTGTCCCTTGGAGCTCGAACTCATTTAATCATCACTTACTTCATTATTACGGCAGACTTAGGTACTTTAAACAGCTAAAAGGAAAAGTAACAGAAACGATGTAATTAAACCCAGAAAAAGAGAATTGTTATGAAATGATAATGAGTAGATAAATTGGGACACCCCATAGATGGGGGTGGAACTCTCAACATTTTATAAACTAATTCGGTGCTTTTATCCCAATTTCATAAATTTGGTGTTTTTTAGAGAAATCTTTTTAGGTGTTTTCCTTTAAATTCTCTCCAAACTGTCAGTAGATATTTACTGTAAATAACAATACGCATATATAATTGAGAAAGATAATGTAAAACGAGAAATAGGTATATCCTCATTAATACCTGTCCAGATGTGTTAATCCTAAACTAAAGAAAACGAAGAACTAATTTCATTTCTGTATGTTACTATTACGTCTCTAAAGAAATGTCCAAAGCGTGATGTAATTGTTACTTCGTAACTTTAAAATCTCTATAAAGGCGATACAGAAATAATTAATTACGGATATAAAAACAACGAGCTATACGATGTTTGTTGTACGAGGTAGGTTCAGAAAGTAAGTTCTGTTTGGTAATAAAATTAAATTGTGAACAGATACAGAAAAATTATTTATTGCAAAAAACATTCTACAACACTTAAACTACTTTTCCACATAACTGCCAAAATTTTGCAGGCATTTGTCATAGCGAGGCACAAGTTTTTCTATACCTTCTTCATAGAAGTTTGCCGCCTGTGTCTTCAACCAGTTTAAAACATTTTCTGCCACTTTTCGTCATTGTTGAAGTGTTGACAGCCAAGGAAAGATTTGAGATGCAAAAACAGATGAAAGTCGCTAGGAGCGAGGTCAGGGCTGTGCGGGGGGGGGGGGGGTAGTCAAACACGTCCCAGCCAAATCCCTGTAGGATGTTTTACGCATTTGCAGTGTGTGGTCGTGCGTTGTCGTGAAGAAACACAACACCTTTTGACAGCCGATAAATTTCAATTGGTTTCACTTACCTAGCATTCAGAAAACAAATCAAAGATCTGACTTCAAAAGCGGCGGCATTTTCAATCAACACCGACACTTTAAACAAGCATAACAAAGCGTACGTGGCTGACAGCGATCTCACAAAGCCGCACGTTTTTTCTCCTTGATACAGAGCGTCTAGAGCGCATGTGCAGAACTGCGATCGCAGCGCTGCAGTGGAGATAAATTGAAACAGAACTTACTTTCTGGACGCCCCTTGTATTATTAAAACTCGTTAACTGAACGATGTTATTTGCGTGAGACTGTTTTAGTTTAGTGAACATACTATAAAGTCATGAAGTAGTTACGAGAATTTACAAATAAAGAATTATGTAAAAACAACTAATTATTTCATTTTATACGCATATAGATGACAATACATGTGCCTATAGATGTTTAACTAGAAATTATTATCAACATTAACCTAAGCTACACATCAACCCTTTCTCATATGCTCAGCTACAAAATAAATAAATAATAAGGAACAAGGAACATCTATCTATATACTTGCAAATCAATTTAATTATATGTGTGAAAATTATAAATCACTTTACCCGGTGAGTCAGCCGCGCTATTCTTCTTTTTTTGGGGGGAAAAAAAAATATGCATCAAACGGCATGTGCGTCTTAGTCCCATTTTGCGCTTGTTAAACTGTATTGCTCGACGTTCTTAGAAAGAGGAATGTGCAAAATTCAGAGGAATAGCTGTTTAAGGGACAAAACGTACTGCTCGCTAAAGTACACCTCAAAAACATACGACTCCTTTACTGAGAGCGAATTCCGGTTACCAGGCGATTTTACAAACTTTTTACTAGAGTATACATGGCAAAGTAATTCAGTAAACGCCTCGGAAAAGATGGACCTATCATATGAGTACACTAACAACGTCAGCTGAAAAGAAAATTGCGGATTCTTGGACTTAGAGCAGGGGCTGACTCCCAAAAATTAGGAAAAAATTAGAGACCCGCCTCATCCATCATGGACCCGTACAGTCAAAACGAACCTATTATTAAAAAAAAAAAACGGTTTATTTACATTTTTGCTTAAACTACATCTCGTGCATCTCAATTAACATGCATAACAGCTTTTGCCCTTCATGTAATAACATTAAAATACCCAGCAAATGATTAAAACTGTCTTAAAAGGCTAAATCAAGCAAGAGAACTCGCGAGGTGATATCGGTGTAGCACCAGGCATACAAGTCGTTTAGTCGCGCTGCTCGGACGGCTACCATGGCTTTATCTTTGTTAATAGAAACCTCTCCGATAACGTACTGATTATTCCTTTAAGAGTGAGATGGGAACTGCTGCGCTTCCCGGACCTGTGCTAAGCTCCAGTGGACGCATCACTTCAGCCAATGGAATTCGTAGGAATCACAAATGACAGGTGTTCACTCCACGTGGAGTAAATCGTGCGTTATTTTAGAGGTATCTATTATCAAAGATAAATGCATGGTAACCGTTCGAGCAGCGCGACTATACTACTGAACCCAGAACGTGCTTTCAGGCAAGTCTCGAAATAGCTCAATGCGATTATCATGTCTCTTGTGCCCTAACACCCAATGACACAGGTTCGAGTCTCAGCATTGTAAATATTCTTTTTTCCTGTTCATTGAAACTTGGAAACCGAATTCACAGTAATTTAATTATAAAGTGCCTGAGGGCGTGCATCACCCTAGAAGGACATCAGTTCGAGCACTTGCCTCATTAGAGAAGTCGTGTTGCAGGAGTAGAAAAAGAGTTATTCCAGCACCACAAAGCATACCAATTTGAAACGAAATTTCTAATAGCACAATAGCTCTATGTCTGCAAAATAGTGTTTAACTTCCATGTGAAACTCTGATACTGTAATGTCCAAGTTTTCTGTGTTCAAATGTGTATAAATGGTCCTTATTTCAATTACACCTATCTATAAGTATGTTTCCCTTATCCTGAAAGACGAATGTCAGTTAACTCTAAGCTCCATGGACCCCGGACTCATTTCGGCATCATTTCACCCATTTCATTCATCGTCCGATATGACAACGTTGGAGGACGTAAATTACAAAAACATTAAAAAAAATAAGTGTGTTAAACAACTACCAACTTGTAGTTCACCAATAAAGAAACATCAAACACAAAACATAAATTAAACAATTACAAATAAAGTAATAACAGAGTTCAGAATAATAATTGGAAACTGTGAGTATTACACGGTAAAAAAATTAGTATATGTATGCAGAGGATTCGAACCACCATGACAGCAGACAAATAAGTCGGCAGGTCTGTGCTCGTTCCAACTAAGATACCTAGTAACGTGTATGATAAACATTCCGTTTAACACGTAGTATTCGCTGGTTCCCGTGAACGTTTGCAGACGTGCAAACGTTAGCTGTCTAATTACGAATATATAACAGGCGATGCGATAACATCAATATTAGTACTAATTTCATTAAGTGTTTAACGTCCATGTTAAATACGCGGCCAGAACCTAGTAATGAGGTCGATATTTTCATGTAGGTGTATAAAATGCGGAGGGTCTCCTTAGGTGCTCCAGGAAAACAATAAACAAGAAACAAAGAATTCAATCAGAAGGAAAGACATGATAAACTATATTCAGACACTTGCTACGTTAAATTTTCTGCCTCCTCTAACAGACGTGTAGCAATTCAAATATACATCAATTTTGGAGCCCTTATATTGGATGTAGTTGAAAATGTCTTTACAGCTTTAGTCCCAAAGTTTCCAAAGCATGAGACACGACAAAACTGAGTGAAAAGCATACTTCCTGATTGATTATCACTTCGAAGGATAATGGAGGAAATATAGATTTCAATTAAGATGATGAATTTACTGTATCAACCTTATTGTTTCTCTCACCAAGGGTGTACATTGAAAAAAATGGTTATATTTACTGAGCTTTGGATAAAATTTTATGAATGACTAAGTTTTGACAATATGTGTATTGTGAGAGTTGAGATTAAAGTGAGATATAGGAAATTTGAAAACTTTCAACGATGTATTTCGTTACATAGGCGTAGAGTAAATTTTGGATATCTCTTTGCATTTTACCTTTCTCTCCTCCTCGGCAAGATATATTCCATCATGGACATTGATCTTAAGAAGGCCTCCCCGAGTCGAAATGGTTGAGGATGGTTGAGAATGCTTGATCTAAATGTATGAAAGACAATTACGTTTGATCTTATTTCACATGTGTAGATAAATGGATACGGAAATGTGATATTTGTGGTTTGAAAAAATATACATAGACTATTTCACACATACGTCACTATCCTCGTATAGACCAATCGAGTACTAGGATTCGTCAAATACCAACCAATCGCTGATCTCTAAATCGGTATATATCCACCATGCACAACTATGACCAGCAATTATCACTTGTCCCTTTACTGTTAGGTATAACGATCACATGAAAAGGTTATGGTACTTTATTATTTTCTTATAATCAATCAGCGCCACCTGGCGGCCTTTAAGACCAAAGTTACTTTCAACTGTGTTAACTTGTGCACGGCCTGTAAGAACTATTAATCCTGTTTCCTGTATGCCGTGACTTGTGAGATTAAGTTTCATTCATGTGCTAATGTAGGGCTATGTGATTTAGGGAATCAAATAACTTGTTTTATTGTTTTTAACAATTTCTTTTATTCGTGAAATGGTCACCAGAAATGCAACTCGAGGTTTTGAACTTATCTAGATAAATTAGCTCGCGACCGTCGCTCATGAATTTATCGGTTAATTACTACAAATAAGGCCTTAATAACCCAACCGCTGTTTGTAACCGTTTACTCAAAGTTACGCCTCTCCTGTTCAAGTACTACAACACTTACACAAATTACGGATTTGGAGGATGATATTTTCATATAAACAGCAGTAGTAAGCCTTATTCTTTGGAATCTAGCGCTACTGCTGTAATGCCGAAAACCCCGGCTGCTCTTAGCCAGTGGGTCGAGGTTTCGCTAAATTATGCACGTAGATCCCTTCCGAAGCAGAACATCTGTGACGCATACATTTCTTTTCAGACATTATATGGCGGTCCTTGAAAGAACCGGCATGGCACATAAATGAATGGTATCGTTGAGACCTTAACCTGCATCGAATAGAGCCGACCTTTGACACATAACCGATAACCTCCCCCTTCCCAAGCTCCAGTAAACACTGAACTTATCATCTTGTTCCTCGTTCTAGACGCCGTAGCTTCTGGTTTCCATAAATAAACAGCAGCTGGGACCAATGTTGGGCATCTTAACAACGGTTCATTATATTCCAAATGTTTTAGCAGCCAAGGTCAATGTTTCGGTAATCGGGGAGCCAGTTCTATCTGCCTTAAAACATTATTGCGTATTTCAAACCGAATTAAACAGAAATGTGGTTAATCCGTTTGAATACTTTATTTATTTACATTAGTTACGGTGATAGAAACTATGATAATAGCAACAGTTTTACTGACAATCCTATAGGTCTAAAAGTGGTACTTCTCTCTGTACTCTAATAATTTGATGCCATTTGGAATTGTTTAAACGGTTTTTGAAAAGAATGCCCTGATAGCGTTTGCTATGTATGTGTGTAAAGCTATTTTTATATTATGGCATTAAAATAACTTTTAACTAATATAAACTAGACAATTGCCGCATGAGTATCCAAGTTAAAAAGCCTGTTTCAACCGTGGATTTGAAAAATCTCAAAAATTGGGTTATCTTAGAGATGAAACAGGGATTGTTAAAAGTACCATACCACATAAACAATCTTTGAAGCATGTGACTGATTAACACGACATTCGGTGTACGGAGACAGTCAAAAATACATTAAACCATGTTTTACTATTTGCAGTTTAACCAGAAGTTATTGCTATTTTCTTAAGTTTCGAACAATAGCTCTTCACAAGTACCCACATAAATACCTTGCGCAACTTATTACTTTCAAATAAGTTGACTGTCACTTCTTTATATCCATGGCAATTTGTTTATTCGATTGTCATTTGTTTATATCTATAGAAACGTATTTATTTATACCGATTGAATTAGAGAGCAGAGAGCGGGATTCAAACCTGGAAATTGTGCTCCAGAGCCATTGCAATAAATAATATTCTGATGTGTGAAAAGGAAAGATTTGTAACTTTAATTATGGTTGCTAGGGAGACAGCTAAAGACCTCATCCCGAGGCGGCGAATTTAAAATAACAGCCAATGCGATTACAAACATTTGAGACAGCGAGCGCCTCTAGCGGAATGAGTGGAAAACTTTGGAAAGGAGACTGAGAAGACTGCCGTGTTTCCGTGCATGTCCTGAGTATGGGTTTGATACTGCAAGCCTAATATACTTTGGCTTCTGGAATATAAAATGGCCGTCGTCATATTTAGACCTTCCACATAATGAAAGCATAGTTCTACAAAATAGTAACCACGTATTTCACGTTAAGGAAAAGATTACTAGGGTAGGAAGTGCAAGTATTTCATAATCGTGAAGCTTATCGACCAACGTATAAGGTTAAAACAAAAGTAAGTTATGAAAATATGGTTATTATGATTGTGTAATATGAGCATGATGTGACATCAAATATACCGCAAATGGAAGGAACAGAGTTTTCGTAGACAAATTCATAAGTTACGTCGCATTAAGTCGACCTTAAATATTTCCATTTAATACAATGTGTCCGACTTCCACCCCCGTAGGGAAGGGGATCCGTCCCCTTCAGCTGCCGTGGTGCGGGCTCTGCGGACCCCTAGCACTCGTGGTACCTCTGACGTTACTAGAGGAACCTCGGGCCGAACATTCGAGCCCCTCCCTGATTGGGAGCTGTTGGGATTGGGATGGACTCAATTCATGCCAGAGGATCTACTCCCATTAGCCTGGACCCGTAGGACCAAGGACCCGGGCCTCCTTCGACCAGGGAGTAACCGAGCTGTCCCAAAAGGGCGCCCGGCGCCTCGGTGGGGCTTTCCATAGGGCAAGGCCTAGAGACTGACAAACTGGTCCTTTGGATTCAAGACGGGATGGAAGTGGATACGCCACTTACGCGCACCAACACCAAAGTGGAAAGGCTACCGATTAACCTCGGAAGGTCCGCCTGGTGATCTAGTACACTTTCTACTAGCTATGCTGGCTAGTACGCGGGAATAATAATGCTTTCCCTCAACCCCATCCAGAGACGTCCTGATCTCCTGATCTCCCACGGGTATCAGGAACCACTGCCCCCTGGAGTCCAACCCAATTCGAACAACTCCCTAACAGGGAGGGGCTCGAATGTTCGGCCCAAGGTTCCTCTAGTAACGTCAGAGGTACCACGAGTGCTAGGTGTCCACAGCACCCGCACCACGGCAGCTGAAGGGGACGGATCCCCTGGATTGTGATGGACACGAGGGGGGCAGTGTGTTCCCGAAACCCACGGGAAATTGGGTACCTCCGGCCAGGCTGGGGCTGGCCGGAGGGATCAGAGGGTTGCCTAATAAGTCCCGGGTAATAGTCTGCAGAGCTAGTAGAAGGTGTGCTAGATCACCAGGTGGCCCCACCGAGGTTTTCGGTAGTCTTCCCTGCGGGGTTGACGCGCGTAAGTGGCGTATCCACTTCCACCCGTCTTGATTTTCGAATCGATGGGGGGGGGGATTTTTAGACTCCAGATATTGCCCTATGGAAAGAGCCCCGGAGCTTAAAATGGCTCCCGGGTAGAAGGAGGCCCGGGTCTTGGTCCTACGGGTCCAGGACTAATGGGAGTAGAACCTCTGGCGTAGCATGTCCGACTTCCACGTTATGTCATGTTAAGTCAGTCATAGCCTACATATGAATACAATTGCTCACAACTAAATCCATTGAATCTTTGCACACGCTTGTACCCACACCTAATCGCAAACAGTCTTTTGTAAAATACCTGCGAACATGAATGCTCTGCACATATTATGTGTCAATGTCCTTTTCCTTAACCGCAGTCGTATTTTTATCTGTCCGCCATTCTAATTGGGAACCGTAGCAATTTGTTTATAAGAGCAGGGGGCTACCTTCTGGAGGAGCAGACATTGACTTCTCTGCCAGTTTTCGAGATTCCTTCTTGGTCTTCTTGGCTACAGTAGTGCTCCCCACCATACTTTATCAAAACAGGCACCGCACTTGCTGTTGCCCACCCTTTGGGATGTGGACTCAAAGGGGCTACAGAGAAGATAGGAAAGAAATTATTTCTAACTCCTTTAAAACAACAAAAGGACTTAAACAAAGATGCAGCAGGTCTCCAACACTATTTAAGATATATTTTCAACATATATGGGAACCTTGGAATAAATAATGTAGTGGCAGGCAAATACCAATAGAAGCAGAAGTAAACGTAACGTAACCCATTGCGTAATAGCCCAAATGGGTCTGAGCCTGCCAACCCGACTGCCGGCCTCACGCCCACATACGCAAGGCAGATATGGGCAGGTGATGTCAGCACCTCGGAACTCCCAGCCGGAAAGTGGCTTTCTGGACAGGGATCGCTATCTAGAGTAGCTCCTCTACTTCCTCACGATGCTGAGTGGTCATCTGTCCTATACCCGGGACTCAAAGCTCCGCAGCCCCCAAGAGTGGGATCGATCCTGGATGCATTCCGGACTCATGGAACCAAACCACACGCTCTAGATCACTACGCCATGGTGCAGAACAGGAGTAGTTCACTCATTATTATTTGCTGATGATCAGATTATAGTAGCCCAAAATCTAGAAGCTGTTAAATTTTGAGGAAAATTTATGGAAGTATTTGAAAGAGGATAAAACTAAATATGAATAAAGCAGCATATTTAGTGATTTCTGATTTAGGAAAAAGTAAGACAACTGAAGGAACTATTAAGGCAGTTAAACAGTTGAAATATTTAGAGTCCATAATTCATGAATCGGGGAGTTGTTATGTAGAAGTGGATGGTAGAGAATCGCAGTTGTCTCGCGTTAGTGCATTTTAGAGGAGTAGTCATCATTAACTCCATCGCGTGTTTCCTCCTGATTTGCAGTTCTACGCCTTTTGAACCGGGACTCCTTAGATAAAGCTTGTGATGTCCCTTCATGAGGTAATATATGTTATTAATCAATACTGTTCATTGTACTTTTCGTGTTGCTAGCTTCAAGAAACCTGCCTGAAACTTCAAGCCCATTTCATATAGTACTTTAAATATGCCTGTGCCTCCTTCATTAAATATCAAAACTGCATCATGAATCTCTATATATAAAATGCAGCACTGCACAAAAACGGTTTCTTTGTCAGTCTTTCGCATATAGAGCTGTTCAAACCGTCATTCAGTGTAAACCCATGTAGATGCTTTAATAATAAATCTTCCTTTGATAAATCCTTTTAGATTAGTTTTATGGCTTCTATAACGGCATATGACTGAGAGTGTTTATGTTCGTATTGAGGTTGTCAATACTTCTTACTTCGAGCAGGAGCGGTTGCAGATGCATGGTTTAAGGTCCACGCCATAGCTTCTATTTCTGCGCCTGTCTCCGCCGAAAGGGAGGGTTTGGAATCTTTTTTTCGGGAGATGATATATATGAGGATAGCTGTTCCTTTAACTTTCTTCGGCAGAGAGATGCACTCTTTTACTAAGAATATATCCTTTCCAATGATCGGGGTTTACAGGTTTAAGGAGAAGTTATTGAGTGAAAGAATACTCACACACAAAAAATATCCTTTGAACGTGTTTGTCACTGGTCACTTACGCCCACCCAAGGTATTTCTGGCAGGTCGATTGCTGATGTATGGATGACTTGCGCGAATATGTACGAGGGCTGTTGAATAAAAAATGATCATAATTTTTTACAGTCATAATTTTTCGCACTAAAATTCAATCTCATTATATTCTGATAGCTTAATGTGAAACAAACACGCCGTAGTAGTTTCATTGTTGGTACTTCTGGTTCCCGCCTGTGAGAACCAGGCAACTTCAGACATGTTCAGTATCGCCTACCGCTGCAATGGAGGTAACATGCAGTTAAAGTTGATGTTAGAGGAAGATCAGGAGTCTCTTTCAAACGCAATCACTGCTAAAGAAACTTGGATACATCATATTGATCCTGAGAGCAAACAGCAAAGCTCAGTGTGGAAATCTCCTTCATCACCAACCCCCCCCCCCCAAAAAAAAGCAAAAGTGGTTGCTTCAGCTGGGAAAGTTATGGTCATCTCATTCTTTGATATTCATGGAATGGTTTATCAGCAAGTTGTACCTGCACACACATTAGTAACTCGACAATACTACAGGGATGTCCTGAAAACGTTTCAAGTCCATATCATGCGCAAAAGACCACATTTCCATGAAGCAGGCTGGATGCTGCATCACGATGATGCGCGGTTGCATATTGCCAATGATGTTGCTGAATATCTTGCAAAAATAAACGTGAAGTACATCCCTCACCCTCCCTATAGTCCGGATTTAGCCCCATTTGACATTTTTCTATTCCCTAACTTGAAGAAACGCCTTCGTGGGAGGCATTATCCATCATCAGAAGCACTGGTGAAGGCTGTGGAGGCGATTTTGAAGAATATTTCAAAAAAAGGTTTACAGCATGTCTTTGATGACCTGCAGAAACGCTGGGACAAGTGCATCGCATTCAGGGGAGACTGTTTTGAAAAGGACCATCAAAATTATGAGGATGAGTAAAGGTATGTTGTCAAAAAAATTGTGATCATTCTTTATTGAACAGTCCTAATAATGACTACCGCCAAAACTTTATGACCCGAATTTTATTGTTATTCTGCTCACGGGTATTAGTGATACGCTTTACCCCGTAATCGTTCTTCGTGGACATTTTCCTTTTCACTGGGAATCTGACTTCGAGTATATCGTCCCCAGGAGAGTGGAATGTTCAAACCACAACCCGCCAGCCTCTGTAGCGCAGGTGGTAGAGTGTCTGCCTCACGTTCAAGAGGTCTCGAGTTTGTATCTCGGCCAGGGTGACTTATTTGAATAAGGATTTATCTAGCGTTTTACCTTATCCTGAAAGACGAATGTCGCCAACTCTAAGCTCTATGACTCTGGGCTCATTTGAGCATCCTTTCATCCATTTCATTCATTGTCCGATATGACTTATCGTTTGAGGGCGTTAATTTAGAAACAAATAAAAAGTAAAAATACCAACCGCCGACACCCGCCAACATTTCTACCCTGAAAGAAACCACCAGGTGGGAGATATGAAATAATGATGGAGATGAAATGGAGGGACAGGAAATTGGGAGGATGTAATTAACCTGCCTAGTATTCGCCTAGAAACCTGGGAAACCCACCGAAGAAACCCCATGGGTCAGGTAGGTCGGCTGCGGGAATCGAACACGGACCTTCTGAATGCGGGCCACAGATGAAACCGCTTGAACCATCTCGCTCGGTAACATCAATAGATGTAGTAGCCATTACCCCATGCTGTGATATCAAACCACTTTTTCTGTCAGGGACCATTAACTGCCACTGTAATATTTCTGTCAGCTGCAACTGCTTCAGTAGCAAAAATTCTCGCTTAGGTTTTACTCACTTCAAGAATATCTTCTAAAAGTTCATAAGAATTTGAAAATGTGGTTAGTGTGGGCGAGGGGAATTCCTCATTGCATATAAACTTTCAGCACTTTTCTGTCCCTTGCCATTATGCAGCTCGTTCCATAAACCAATGGAAAGTTTATATCATAAGTCTTGTACTTGTGCCCGATAACTCCAGAAGTTCTGTTATTTTCATAGATACACTTATAATTAGTTTACTAGACGCTCCTAATCTTCTTCGAATACATACAAAGGATCCAATGATTTACATGCCTTGCATCGTGTGCTTAAACTGAGTTGTTTAGATAAAATGTTCATATCAGACGTTTAGAGTATATTTTCTTGGCTTATGCAACTTGGCCCTCACTCACATTTGCTATACACATACTATCCATGACACTAATGTTTAGATTATCCCTTGGTCTGACATCATTCTTTGCTCTTATAAAGTTTTTGGCTGAGGAACTAATCTTATTTTCCGCCACATGGGTAACGTAATGCTATCAGCATCACATTGGTTTTCTTAGCATTTTTATAGCTGTTGCCATGGGATTTTCTTTTCTTAAAAAGCGGGATTTTGTTGAGAATTTTGTAAGTATTTATAATCAAGGAGAAAGACTATCACAAAACAATCTACAGACAATCAAAACAAATTTTCTCCACGTGTAAACAACCGTAAAATGGAAACAAAACAGAAGCAGCGTATGGTACTCAAAGCAGCTAACAGCTTTGATGTCATAGAGAATAACAAATTTTGGCGCACAAAAGCATCGTAAAAAATATCTGAGGTATTAAAAGTTTCAGCAAAACGGGTGTGTGACACTTTAACGCTAAGGGATCCAACGTCAATTTATGTTTTTAAATGGGTTAAATTTTTTAAGTAACCAATGAACTGCGTATACTCCGAATAAGGAAGAATCACAGACTTTTTCTGTTAAAAACTGAAAATGACAAATTCAATTATTTTGTACTATCCACACCCTTGATGCAAAATTTCGGATAACTTACTACGTTGTGAGCATACCATTGATAGAACGCCGACTACAAACACGAGAATGGTCCATGGTTGACCATCAATTTCATCCCTCTTCAGTGCGGTGATCCAGCTGTGTGTAACTTTACATCTGAAAGGGGGAAAACTTAGTTTCAGGAGAATTGCTATATGTAAGGATGCAGCGAACGGCAGAACAATTACAATTGCCCTTTCTAGAGCTACTTTATGCATAGCTACTTACCATCTTGTAGGCCGCGCCGTGGCTCAGTGGTTAGACGGCTTGGCTCTCACCAAGGCGGCCCGGGTTCGATCCCAGGCGACCGTAAAGTGAGATTTGTGGTGGGGCGGGTTTTCTCCGCGATCTCCGGTTTTCCCCGCCATCTCATTCCACCGGTGCTCCATCTTCATCTCATGTATCATCAGTGTCATCACCTGCGGTGCAGTATGTCGTAAAAGCGGGCGTTAAACACTACACATTTCCCATCTTGTACGACTACCCGCTAGAGCGCAGCACATGCAGTTCTCACGCTCTCTATATGCATCCTATTGTACTCCAGTTCTAATTAGTGTTGACAAGAATTGTAAGAAAATTAAGGAACATGGAAGCTTAAAAGAACAAGGTCATATTAAAAAAAAAAAGCATCGATGAGGATACTTCTTTGAATGTGCAAGAAAATCCAAAAGTAGGTATATTAAAAAGAATTGTGGCATTAGAATCCGATTTAAGCCAAGTTCCGTGGTCAAAATCCTTAAAAGTGCTAAGTACTAAAGTTTAATTTTCGCAAGAACTCTCAGAGGACGATCCTGATAGACGAGTGCATTTTTGTGTAAAGTTTAAGGGTTAACTCATGATAATTATTTTCCGAAACACAATCCAACTAACAGCAATATGTAGTACCTGGATAATATTAAGTATCTGATATACTGAGTTATGTTTTAAATTAAAACGTTATACAAAATATTGAACTGCTCTCCATTCTTTGTTCCCTTATATTATATTATGGAGCGTATCAAAGGGCTGTTTCATGCAAATAAACTAAAGCAAGGTATTATTAATCAACCATTGGTATTGAAGTTCTATACCTGTACTAAAGGGTAGTGAAGTCTACAACCACGATATGTTTAATGAAGTGGAAGCTTATGTATAGGTTTGTGGCATGAAGCTGTAAATTAGTTAGAACTCATACCAGTACTATGTTATCACCAGACATGGGATCTTCTAGATATTTAGGCCAGGAAGGAAGGAAATATGGCTGTCACTAGTGTACAGGCAGGGAGGTCGATGATAAACTATCCCCCACCCCAAGTATAGTCCTTTGATGTTTGCATATACAGCACATGAAACCCATTTTTCCTGGCTGTCAGTGACCTTTGATTCCTGTTAGCTATGTTTAAATCATTCTTTCTAAGGAGTTCTTTGTGAATGAATGTGTTGTGTTAATTCCCGCTTTTAATATATATGGCACCGCAGGCAGTGACATTGATGATACAAGAAATGAAGATGGAGCACCGGAGATTCCGGATAAAACTCGCTCAGCGCCATGTTGTCCACTACAAATCTCATATGCGGTCACCTAGGATTGAATCCGGGCCACCTTCGTGAGAGGCAAGTGGTCTAACCGCTCGGCCACGGTGTGGACGGAATTCTTTGTCATATAATGATTTGAGTGTAGTTAATTAAAGTCATTGCTTAAGAATGTGTATGCCTAGCTATCAGTAATTTCTTGATTAACCTAATAGGTCTTGTTTCAGTCTCGTAAAATGTTTCTATTTATTGTTCCGTAATATATAACTTTTTAATAAGTATTATGCATACAACTTTTTATAGGCGTGAGTAATTATTTGTGAGCTGCTTTATTTTATAATTTAAAGGAAGCGCTTTTAACATTTTTCTATTATACAAATATATTGTATAATATTATACAATAGATGCTGGTAACCCGCTACGCCCTTTAGGAACCTCAGCTTCACTCTTTCTACTAGACTACTAAATTCCGAGTCCTGTAGAAAAAATATATGTACAGTTATTGACTGTAAATTTTCCATTAAAGTATCTTTACACTTTTTTCCAAACAAGCTAATAGCATATCGATACCTAAATTTGCTAATTTGATTGACTGAATTACTATATCTACATTTCAACTACTTTCCTAATGAAGATAGATTAGTACTCCATACCAAACATTTGGTATAAAATGTCTGTCTGAAATACACATTTTGAATTCCATAGATAAAATTGGTTCCTACTCTTGCTTGTGCATACGTGCACGTCTGTTTCTCTCTCTCTCTCTCTCTCTCTCTCTCTCTCTCTCTCTCTCTCTCTCTCTCTCTCTCTCTCTCTCTCTCTCTCTCTCTCTCTCTCTCTCTCTCTCGTATCTATACCGCATAATATTTAGTAATACAATAAAAATGCAAGACAGTCACAATTGGCTACCCCTGTTGGACTTTACACTAGTCATTACGCTATGAGCAGTTCTAATATATTTTCTGGCAAAACAGTGCGTTGTATGCCATTGTTTTAGATGAAAATCATCCCTTCATGTCGCGGTATATAACACCAGCGTATTAATGTCGTACTAGGTTTGGCAGCTTCATAGTCATCTATTTCAAAACTTGTAGCTTCAAACACCTTACTACTTAGCGAAAAACATGTTCCATCGAATTCTTTTTTCAACATTAAATGATATTTCCTTCAACAACTTTTTAAACGTCCCTGGAGTTTCAGCCATTTCTTCGCTCAGACCTTGTACATGTTGTGCTCCTTGCACATTTACCAGAAAAGTGCCATGTTACAATATTTGAATCATTTTTACATTTCATTGACAGTAGAAGTGTTAATCAAGGCACAGTCCCGGATTTTGAGAACTTGTCCTGCAAATCCGCTTGTTGGGAAACTGATAATTTTCTGTCCATGCTACTACAGTCCAGCAACGCAAAGAAGGTCCCTGTAAGGAATGTGATCTCTTATACAGCGGTACAAAGACAGCGAATGTGTGTGACAGGGAACGTATGCTACACAAGGAACAGAACCGTTAAAAAAAAACATGCGCCCTTCTCACTCTGTACACTACAACCGAGGAGATTCATTCACAAAAGTAGAAGCCGTCAGAATGCTTTTGAATGGTCTGTAACTGTTCTGACATGGGGAGTCATAAACGTACCCAGGAAGGGTGTGGAAACCTTCTTCAAGCCCCCTGCGTCTCATCCCTCGGAGACTCTCACTCCTGTGGAGTATACCTACATTGTTAGATATGTCATTTGATTTGCGCCGAGAAATTAATGTTGCTCTCCTTTACGCAGATTGTCACTTCTGCGTTCATTTTTTTTTGTGAAGTTAAGGTGTTTTTTTTTAATTTACGTCCTCCAACGTAAAGTCATATCGGATGATGAATGAAATGGGTGAAGTGATGCTCAAATGAGTCCGAGGTCCATGGAGCTTAGAGTTACCCAACATTCGTCTATCAGGATAAGGGAAAACCCCAGAAAAAGCCTTATCCAGGTAACTCACCCTAACCGGGATTTGAACTCGGGACCTCTTGAACATGAGGTAGACAAGCTCCATCTACGCTACCGAGGCGCGCCAGTTAAGCTAAGCTGCATGCTTAAGAGAGGCTATTTTGGTTAAGGTTGTCGTTCCAGTGAAGACTCCAATGAGAAGAAGAGAACAAACTTACAAAAATACTTTCAAAACTAAGACCCTCTTGTGTGATTAAAAGCCATATGTGGTAGTCGTAGAAACATTCCCTGAATGATGGGTACTTATCCCCAGAGTAAGAGTCTAGGGTATTTTTTGCGACACAATTCGTCTAAGAGCGAGCAAAGCGCACTTCCAGTGAAAAAATAAAATAGAAGGCTAACTGTTTAATTCACATTATAAATTCTGTAATATGAGAACAATCAATGTTTAACATTCTATAAATATTCTAGGAGTCTATAATTAAAATATTAAATTTTGTCACTTGTAAAGTAGCCTATTAAAATTATATTTAGCGTTCTCTGTTTGAAAATATGTAGTCATTCTGTTAAATTAAACATTTCTACATTTACAGGAGAAGAGGCACAATGGTACTCTAAGTGTATTTCAAACTGTGCTAATGCTCCTCAAAATTCTAAGTCAATCATGAAGGTGATTACTCCAGAGAAATAGTGTTAAACATGTTAAACACAAGCTATTTTTAAAATATTTAAGAAAATATTATTACATTTCTGATTTTTAGGAGATAAAATGATTTTTGCACATATTTTTGTTTCTTCTTCCCGCATATTGTAAAAACGCCTGTCTCTATTATGCTAGTAGCCTTGATTTATAATAGGAAATGTTATGTCCGTGGCACGCATTTTCTCATTGTAAATATGAGGTACAGCGTTTTCTGTTCCGTACCGAGCAAATGCAACAGCAGTTCGATCCAGGGTGTGTAACCTTGGGATAATGACTATAAACTGCATTATCTGGCAGAAAACAAACAGCGTCCGACAGTCTTATCAAGGGTGTACTGTCTTGTTTCACGCGAGGCAAATTACCTACACCGGGAGGGAACTTTCACTTTTTTCCCGCACTCCGGAAGCGCATGCGTGGATTGCATGGCACAGTTAGTGCTTCCGTGTGAACCGTTTTTGTTTGTGTGCCACAAATCGAAACATCTCAAACTTGAAGTGGTGTACCTCGAGGGATTGAGGAAAGGAAGCCAGGCTCCGTTTATAATGATGTAGCTAGTTATCATTCACATTTATATTTTTACTGGTCCCTAGTAAGAAAAGTACAGCTTGTTCATTAACGTGTTTCTGCCCTTTAGAGTGGCCGGCAGCTACACCTAGGCGCACAGATAGCTAAATAATTTGTAGAAAACTGAGATCTAAAGGAGAGTATTTTCTAAACAGCAAGGCGCAGCACTTTTAATAAACTTTCCACTTGTTATCGTTCATTTTAATAGCTTTAAGTTATCATAAATTTAGATAATTGAATGCCAAAATGTATTCCTTTAATTCTGTTTAATACAGAGACAAACATTAAAAATGGCTAGGCTTAATCACTATTGAGGAGTTGGAAGAAATCTCAGTATATTGAGATGAACACAAAAAGATAAAAAAATTATGTTACATAGAAATTGTTTGAAATTAATTTTACGCAAAATTTAGTGAATTTAAGATGTAGTCTTACAAATGTTAAATTCCCATTATTGTATTTATTAATACAGATTTACTTCGTTAGCATTATTTATTTACACCACGATGAATTGCCACTTCTTTGCTAATACTTGATTTACTTAAAACAGATAAATGCACTGCATTTTATATAAACGGAATATAAAATTTATACAAAACATAATAGTTAATTAGTACTGTTTCATTCCGATTTTTAAAAATTAAATTAATGTACATTTGAATTACTGAAGTCCGAGAAGCGGAACGAATTTGAGTATTGAACGAGAGAGAGAGAGAGAGAGAGAGAGAGAGAGAGAGAGAGAGAGAGAGAGAGAGAGGTGGGAAAGACAGACCTATAGACAAGTCTGGAGCCTTCAAGTTGGTACTCTGCTTATGAAAACTATGAAAAAAGCTTTCTCCGAAAGAACACCAGATTTGAAATACATAGCAATGTATGTCATGATCCCAGATTCGAACTACGTCATTGGTATGGGACTTTGTACATGAAGGTTTGGTGCGGTATTTTCAGTTGTAGAAGATTCAGAAGTGAGCCTTAATTAAATATTTACTTTTAGCGTATAGTAAAGAGAGATTAATTGCATTTCCAATAGGATCATATTTCTCAAATAACTGAAATAAAAACCTTAGTTGAAACTGATTTATCTAAACACAAAGGCAGATATGATGACATTGCCGTCATTTCAGGTTATTTTTTCTTCCTACTTTTAGTTTTATTTGTTATTTTTTCGTTCCACGAATTGTAAAGTCCCTGCATTTACCCTACTCGCTTGAGACGAGTGGTCTAGGCCTGCTGATGCATGCCACCTCCAATATTCTTGTCCTAAATGTACTCCTGGGTTGATGTACACGATGCAGAGGTCGTCCCTTAACCTCTTCTGCTAAATGGAATTTGAGCTTTTTCAAATGGGAATAGTTGTGATTTGCAGCGAATGAGATGCGTTTGCGTACTCAGCATTGCCACCTCGTTATCCCCACTCCTTTCATATTTCCCTCTCGCTCTCACACTATCCTAGAGCATGCAACTCTACTTGGTGCTAGACGTAAGGAAATCGAAGCTAATTTCCCAAACTTTTATAATAATCCAGTTGTTAAAATCAAAATTGAAACAAACATTCGCATATAATGTATGTTTTAAATGATGTAATTATATGGAAGTCAATTGTTCTTTCACACTAGCCGTGTGTAGGACGCACTTTGAAAGTGTAGAGCCAGACTTTAAAATTCAATGCCATAGCCGGGATTTGAACCACAGATCCTCTGGTTTCCGTCCAGCTGCTCTAACCATTTGAGCTACTATGGCCAACGTGCCGACATGACATTAAATTCTCTAAATGACTCGTGCTTCTCCCGGTAAACCACTTAGGAGTTCTCATAAACACATGAGACAACTACCTTAATGTCGACTTACAACATGTAAGTACTTTAAGGCCCGGGATTTATAGTTCGAACCACTATTATGTACAATTAATGGAAATTAAATGTTCTCTCACACTAGCCGTGTGTAGGACGCACTATGAAAGTGTAGAGCCAGACTGAAAAATTCACGAGTCATTTGGAGAATGTAATGACACGAGTCATTTGGAGAATTTAATTTGGAGAATTTAATGTCATGTCGGACATAGTAGCTCAAATGGTTAGAGCATAGCCACGGGGCGGCCAATTGCATTGTATTGGTAGAGTTAAGGAGGCAGGCGGGTGGGCCCCATTTCAATTTCAACTTGATTCAACTGATACTGTTTTCCCTGCTTTTTTTTTTTTTTAACAAATAGCAACTGAATACTACTTATTTGAACTCTCTAGTCTAAATAAGCACCATCCGTGATTAGAAAGTATTCATATACATATGTGATGACTCAAGTTCAGCAGATACATTATTCTACAGCCTAATAATAAGTGAACTATTGGCTTTGTCTCGAATTTAACATATACCTTGGCTTGTTCAAAGTAATTCTTTTAGCACATCATATCAATGGTTCATATTTCAGTTCTGAGTAATTATATATAATGTATATTTATAAAAACTATTTAAGCTTTAAGCTAATAAGAATATGGAAATTTTACGTTGTATGAGGGACACTACATTCAGTTCCTTTGGAATACCTTAATAGTTCTTGTAACAGGGCAATAAACTGAGCAGTATAGGCTATAGAGGATTCGGCACCTGGACATACGCAATGTCTTTTAAGAAGAACTTATAAATCTCAAGTGGCGTAAACCTGTTATCTTAAAGTATATCATATCGAGGCCAGTATCGTCACTTTTAGTCAAGTCTTCTAATTTCTGGTAGTTTTGTGTATCTTACTCAACCTCCTCTTCAGCTGCCGTAGTGAGGGCGCTGCGGATCCCTAGCACTCGTAGTACCTTTGACGTTACTAGAGGAACCTCGGGCCGAACATTCGAGCCCCTCCCTGATTGGGAGTTGTTCGGATTGGGTTGGACTCGAGGAGGCAGTGGTTCCCGATACCCGTGGGAGATCGGGTACGTCTCCGGACGGGGTTGAGGGAAGCCATTAATATTCCCGCGTACTAGCCAGCATAGCTAGTAGAAGGTATGCTAGATCACCAGGCGGCCCCACCGAGGTCATATCGGTAGCCTTCCCATTTTGGTGTTGGCGCGCGTAAGTGGCGTATCCACTTCCATCCCGTCTTGAGTTAACAGGACCAGATGGGGGGGCCTTGTTAGTCTGTAGGTCTTGCCCTATGGAAAGCCCCACGGAGGCGCCGGGCGCCCTTTTGGGACAGCTCGGTAACTCCCTGGTCGAAGGAAGCCCAGGTCCTTGGTCCTACGGGTCCAGGACTAATGGGAGTAGAACCTCTGGCATTAACTAACATCTTATTCCACCCATTATTCTGCTTGTTTCATTTTTTATTCACAAATATAGAAAGAATTCAGGAAGTTTAATTATTTATATTTTATTCTTTACATGTATCAACATTGGAAGGAACCGTCTTTGCTCTTGTTTCTTTATTAATATTTTTACCTGTTCTGTTTAAAGCGCCTTAGGTGCACTGTGAGCTTTATCTAGGGAATGTACGAAGTGTTGCTAATTAGCCGCGTACATTTGTGAATGGGACCAACTGTTCGGATCATTTCACATCTTCTCTGGCGTTGTATGCTGGCGACCTATCCACTGCCAAGTTGTTCTATCAATGTCATGTACAGGCACCTAACACAAGGTTAAGCTCCTACCGTCTGCTAAAATATATTAATCTTATTTTCTTCCTCAGGCTAAAGTAAAAACGTTGTAAGTGCCGAAAAATTGCACTCATAAGTACCACTCATGGTAGAGAATAAATTATGAGTTTAGATTAGATTAGATTGATTTGCATTCAGTAGATTCACTTGTAGCCAGAAAAGGCTGTGAACATTGAACATGTCCAGAGGTATAAAGTTTAATAGCATATATATGTACAAAAGTACATACAGTATACAGGCAATATGAACAACAAAAGTACATACAGTATACAGGCAATATGAACAACAATATGCAAAACAAAGCAGGGAAAATTATATATGATACAAAATCAAACACTTTTTAATTCAGCTTTCACTTGGCTTATGCCAGTACGTCTCAAACTTTTTGCAATGAATACCATTCTTGTTATTTCTTAAATACGCATACATTGAAAATAAACTTTCAACATGCATAAAAGATTTATTGGTAATAATTTGTCATTGGAACAGTTAGATACTACTTACAGAGCTATAGAAGCATTGTCAGGATAATTTGTCATTCAGATAATATTGTACAGAATAAAAAGATTTTGAGCAAAGGTACTCCCTAACAGCGTTTTTAAAAGCACCGAAATTATAAATTTTTTTCTTTAAGAACATTAGGAAGTGCGCCAAATATTTTGATAGTTCCATAATACACACCTTTCTGGAAGCAAGAAAGTTAAGCACTGGGATAATGGATATTATACTCTTGTCTAGTGTTTATGCTGTTAATTACATTATTTGTTGCAAATAAGGCACGATTGCATACAAAGGATTTTAGGATCGAAAATATTTACATGCAAGGAAGAGTTAATATCTTCAATCTTCTAAAAAGATCTTTACAGGAGCATCTGTTGTGGGTGTTAGTAATGATTCTTATAACTTGCATAAGAAATACTTGTTTACTTTCTACTGAGTTGCCCCAAAATAATATTCCGTATTCCATAATGGAGTTAAAGTATGCATAATATACTAATTTAAGTGTGTCAATAGAACTCACATTAACCAGCTCTCGGATAGCATAACAGGCAGAGCTGAGTTTAGGTAAGATATAATTTATGTGAGCTTTCCAATCTAAACATCTGTAAACTTGAAGGCCCAGAAATTTTATGCTGTCAATTTCTTCTAATAACATATCACTAATCCCGATTTCTGTTTGAGTAAGTGACGTACGACAGGTTATAAATTTGACCACTTTTGTTTTGTCTAGATTCACAGAAAATATGTTCGCTTTAAACCAACATGACATACAGTTCAAAACATAATTCATTTTAATTATACACTCGTTTAAATTTGTACTGGTCACCAGGACACTAGTGTCATCGGCGAAAAGAACTGTACTTGCAATGCCCTTTATATAAAGTGAGAGGTCATGTATATAGATCAGAAATAATAAAGGCCCTAACACGGAACCTTGGGGTACTCCATGAGTTACTACTTTCCAGTTCGAAGCTTGTTTTTCATAACCAATATCACTGACGGCTACTTCAACGCTCTGTTTTCTTTCATTTAGATATGATACAAACCATCTTAAATGTTCATTTTTTAGCCAATAGAATTTCAATTTTGCTATAAGAATGTCATGATTAACACAATCAAAAGCCTTTGTTAGATCACAAAAAAATTCCACCCACATGTGGAATGCTGTCGCCATTTTAATTAATAATGATATTTTAATTTTCTTCAGTAACGTAAAGTCCATGATTCATCCCATATTGGAGATGAGATTACAAAAAAGTCGACACTTACAGTTGTTTCATTATAAACCGGTAACGCGAACGAAAACGAGAACGGAAACCAAACAGATTCACAATGCACTTGAAGAGGAATCGAAAATGTTAACTGATAACAGTGGTGGCTCCGGGGGTAGTGCCTCCGTGCCATGGTACTGCTTTAATAAAGTGAAAAAATACGTACATTGTTTGTATACTCTAGGATTACATCGAGAATGCGGTCATTATTCTTGAATGATATCCGTAGCTGACACGGCTATCTCGGCAATACATGCGAATCATATGCATCAGCTTAATCACGTGCCTAAGACAAATTGTGTTAGTTTTATAAATGAAAAATAAGCCAGCACTACTTTATACTGTGAAACCAGTGAAGCGTGTTTTATTATGGCATATGTTTAAGAGAATGTCAGGTGGAGGAGCATAAGAATTAACGTTCAATATTCTCCAGTGTATAAAAATGGTACCTTCTAATACGATGTAGCTCTAAAGCGCCCTATTTATTTACTTATTAATTAATTAATTTATTTATTTTTCCTCATTTAATGAAGGTATAAACATTATAGATACTTATAAATACCACAAATTATGGTGTGCTACGTGTGTTACACTCACGGAACTCCTCTATTCTTTAGAGCTTCATGTAATTCCATTGTACTCTATAGTACTCATACAAAAGTGATCATTTCATTACAATGTGTTGTTCACGATCACGATCACGATCACGAAGAAAAATGTGTTAATGTTAGCGCTAGAGTATAACCAAGTGCTAGTTGATCTAGCTCTTTTGAGTGGACTCTTTGTATCTGTGAATCGTAACTCGTTTTTTGTTGCTGATAAAGAAATACGAGGAAAAAGAAGAAGCACATAAGATGATTGATAATTCTCACAAAATTCAGCCCTAAAAGCAAATGACAACGTGATATGTGATAAAAGAAAAATGTAATCAAATCAACGCAGAAATTCTAGACGGGTTGAAATAAAAATATTTAGTGCAGTAATCAAGGATCGGGTAAGGTGTTTTGATTAGACAAAATTTTAGATCATTCTCCTACATTGCATGCTTTTTGATTTCAGTTGTGTACCTGTTATATAATAATAAACATATTTGTGTGAAATAAGACAACTAGATTCATCTTGACTTTAATTGGGGTTATCTACTCGTATTTATTGAAATTAATGAGAGGTAGTTTACACAAAGGGAACAGTGACAATCCGGTGTTAAAGAAATGGACATTGGTTGCTGGTCTTAAAAATAACAAAGTTTTCGCTTGTAATTATGAGAACAGAGACAGAAAGAAAGAGGGAGAAAGAAAGACAGAGATAAAGAGAGAGAAAGAGAGAACGAAAGAAAGAAAGAAAGAAAGAAAGAAAGAAAGAAAGAAAGAAAGAAAGAAAGAAAGAAAGAAACTGGATTATGCCCATATAATTCATGATTTATATTTCACTTATCATGTAAATATCTTTAACACGCCGTACTTAGGTATAAAATCGTTAGAAGCGTTCTTTACAAAATCAAACGTTTTGGATAGTGTTCCATATAAAGGTTAGTTCAAAATCTTCATGTCTCTTCTTTGTATATACATTTAGAAAGCTGTTTTTCTCGGAACTATGTTTTTGGGATATTGCCTGTTATATTTTTTACATTGTTTTCAACTTGAGGTGTATAATTTTGTTTACAAATTTTAGCATCTAAGTTTTGTTTGTTCTTTATCTTTATTCCTTTTGTCCTGATTTTTAAGCCTGTTACTGACTAAAAAAATTGAATATATTTTTCTACTTATACGATTGCATTGCTTAATTTGGGAAAGAAATTATGCAAGGCGGATAAAACATTCACCTTTAAATGAAGCAGTCGAATATTTGGATATTAATGTGATTTTGTGTTGGGTATAGAAAGTCATGTAATTATAATACAGCAATTTTTAAAGATTAATAATATGTTTAATGATTCAAAGAAGTGTTTTCTTCCTAATACACCAAGGCAATGTATTTGAAATGAAATGTAACTGGCTCTACATGGCAAGGAATTTAGGAATATGACGGAAATAAATAGTCCCCAAAGACCGGCAGAGTGACTCACCACAAGATAAGCTGTATGTTTTTGTTTTGCCGTATAACAAACCTATCCCCGTTTTAATTAATTAAATACACGTCTTGTTGTTAAGTTTATACAGCCCTCCATCCCTTCGTTATTCCAATTAGGAGTAAACACAGCAGGTTCTACTTGTGGAAAAAATTGTGGAATTTCTGAAAATGCTTTTTAAGGCTTTGAAACCATCGCTTTGTTAGCAAGTTTTAATCTTGCGAATGGCGAAGGGAATTGTTGAGGATCAAGTGCTTGGAAGCCCTTTGTGTCCCACACAAAGTTGTGAACATTCTGTGTCTTTGCCTAAGTACCCATCTGGCTGCGGAACGTCGGTCGTCGATAATATTCTGCCCAGGCAACTTTTAACTGACACATTTCACTTCCTGCATTTGGTTAAATATGCTTAGATCTGCTGCTGTTTAAGGATATTTGAAGTAACATAAAACCACGTTTGTTTGTTTTGTAATTTACGTCCTCCAAAGTTAAGTCATATCGGACGGTGAATGACTTGGATGAAATGATGCTCAAATGATTCCAGGGTCCATGGAACTTAGAGTTACCCAACATTCATCTTGAAGGATAAGGGAAAACCCCGGAAAAAACCTTATCCAGATAACTCACCCTGACCGAGATTCGAACTCGGGACCTCTTGAACGTGAGGCAGACATGCTAAAACCACGTGCAAACATATTGCTATTACTTCATGACCTTGCTGCTTCATGTTACCACAGTGGCTAACACCTGATCCTCCCCCAGAATTCATAGTTCTTTATCTGGCTGATCTGAAATAGTTCTTCAAAGATAAATATGACAAATGTGCACGTCACTGGAGGACGACAAATGACAGCAGAATGGCTGGTATTGGATGTAAACAGGATGAATACAAGTTGTCCTAATTTTTGGCCATTGTGGCATAAACTTGTTCGGCATACGTACAACTTATGTATTATAGATACATTGGAATACACTATAAAATCAGAGGATGGGAGAGGAAATTATGTGGAAGAAAGTTGTCAGCTATTGCCTTTCCGAAGTATAGCGTCAGGAACTATGACAAAAATGACTTACTAAAATTATAGATTATCTAATAATAAAACTGATGTGAAATTAAACTAATATATATCAGCGCATGAAAGGTTAACTTCTTTTTTTTTCTGCCATAATCAATTCAGAGTACTAAATAATGCGTGATAGCCGTGAAATGGGTCATAAGCTGCTAATGGCACTAAATTCGAATTCCGCATATACATTTCTTCTTTTTTTCTCTTTCACATAAACTCAAAGTTTATTACACAGACAATAACATATTAACGTTCAACAGTAAATAGTTATTTGATTTTAAATCAACTTCCATACAGAGACACAAGTGCTACTTTTTTATTTCAAAATATAAAATAAATATCAATAAATATATTGTTACATGAGCAACCAAATACAAAACCTAAATTAATATTGCACGTGTAGATCTCCCGGTTATAACCGCCCTTATAATTGGGGCGTTTCTTCAAACAACAAAGCTGACAGGCTGGCGCCGTAGCGCAAGCGGTAGATTATTTGCCTGCCTTGTGAGTGGGGCCCAGGTTTGATTCCCAGCTGGGGTGGGAATTTTTTCTCCAAGTTGATTCTCCATCTTCCCCAGAGTCTGGAAGTATGAATGAGAGCGTGAATGTGTGCATTATCTAATGATTAAGTATCTAAAGGTATCTGCAGCCCAAAGTTTAAGAATTAACACCATCGCTTATAGAGATATGTTTCAAAAAGGAGAACGGCCGCCGAGGTTACCATGGCAGTTAAAAGCCGGGGTATAAATGGAACAAACATGAAAGATAACTAATTTTGGGGGTTTTGTGCTTGAGCATGAATCGCACACATATTTGTGCGCAACCACGCACGCACATATCGTTCGTTATATTCTCAGCTCCTAATATTCTTTCTACGAGGCGTGTCCGTAAAATAAGGTCTCCAAAGCGCTGGAGCCGTAAGGAACGCTATTACGCGAGATCCGGCAACACTGGCGTGTAGCTTGGCTTCACCCCTTCAAATCCCCACCACAACGAACCCGTTGCAACCATTAGTCTTGGCTGGGCAGCCGTTTGCGATGAAGCTTCCTATCACTTCCGCCACCAAGTGCGAGTTGGGTGCAGTGATCTGTTTTTTGAGTGCCAAGGGCACTACCCGCACTGAAATTCATCGTCAGTTATGCGAAGTCTATGGACCACAGTGTATGGATGTCAAAAACGTGCGAAAGTGCGTCAGAGAGTTCAAAGACGGACGTACAGACGTCCATGACGAACAGCGTTCTGGTCGGCCTTCGGTTTCAGCCGAAACAATTGCAAAAGTGGAGCAAGAAATGTTTAAAGACCGGCGTGTGCCAGTTCGCGATCTTTGCGAACTTATCCCTGAAGTCAGTAAGACTACGATTGACAAGATTTGGACCGAACATTTGCATTATCGCAAGATGTGTGCCAGGCGGGTCCCCAAAATGCTCACCGAAGATCTGCTGGCCCAGTTCGGATGGAACATCTTCTCCCATCCCCCCTAGCCCGCCTCGGTAGCATGGTGGTAGCATGTCTGCCTCACGTTCAAGAGGTCCCGAGTTCGAATCTCGGTCACGATGAGTTACCTGGATAATGTTTTTTCCGGGGGTTTCCCTTGTCCTGATAGACGAATGTCGGGTGACTCTAAGCTCCATGAACCCCGGACTCATTTGAGCATCATTTCACCAACTTCATCCATCGGCCGATATGACTTAACGTTGGAGGACGTAAATATAAAAAATCATCCCCCCTACAGTTCAGACTTAGCACCTAGTGATTATCATCTGTTTCTTGAGTTGAAGTCACACCTGGGTGGAACACATTTCCAGACCGACGATGATATTTTTTTTTATTTTAAAAAATATATATCTATGTGTATAGATATATATTTTTCTTTTCTTTAAAACGAGGTTGAGCGTTACCTGCGCAACTTGGCGGGAGAGTGCTATGACAAGGGTATACAAAAACTGCCACAGAGTATGCAAAAGTGCATCGATCGCAATGGTGATTACGTTGAAAAATAGCTGTAAGTTCTGCCTTTCCATAAATGTAACGTCCATTGACAATAAATATGTTTTCTATATTAAATAAAATTGGAGACCTTATTTTACGGACATGCTTCGTACAAGATCTTATACTTCACGCGTCCCTTACTGTATTCTCTTCAATTCCCAAAATCACCAGGTGGTACATTCAGTCTTACCTTCTAAATTATCTACTCTTCTTCTTATAATGTCTTCTTAATTTGTTGTTTGTTTAGTTCACTTTATTATATTTGTCTATCCCAATACTGTGTTCCAGTAGGTATATTTACTAGTTCCTATAATTTCCTCCTTCCTTTGTATGTTGTGCCTTTAGTTGCTATGCTCTTAACTTCCATTTTGCGCCTACTCGCGGGAGCAACTTCAGCACACGTCCGCTCTTTCCCGCCGCTCGATTACCACTCAGCCTGTGTATTAACACCAAATATGTTTCCTGTCTTTCCTACATTGCTGCATCTGGCACGCTTCAAACAATTTCTCTTCACCTGTGGCAGTTTACAGACAATGGTGACGTCATAGGCTGAACTCCAATTCAATGTGAGCATCTATAGCGGTGTGAGGCGTCATACCTCTCCTCCCTTCAATGCGTGAGAAGTGAGAGAACCTCATGGCACAATTAGAGATAATATTGGTCCATTATCAAAATCAGTGAAGAATAATGTAATAATATGGTGTAATGCTAGATCAAAGTGTTAAAAAGTCGGTATAACTCCCTCTGTGAAATAGTTGAGTGGTCCAATAATCCACCACACCTTTAATCTTATGAATTAACCTGCATAGCTCGATTCTCCAATTTCATTTGTTGCTTTGGGTTCGATGTTGTATATTTTGGTTTAGTATACCCTACGAAAGTTGAGTAATTTAACTCCGTTATGATTTCTATTATAGGTAACAAAACATTGGAACTAGTAGTTATGATGATTTGAGTGAAATTTGGAAAGGATGAACGTTACATAATTAGAAACATTTCCGCATAATGCTCCTACCACATTAGTATACCTATATGACAGTACAACAGATTTGAATGGCAATTTACTTACAATAAAACACCTTTGCTTCATTGTTGTACATGGTTACATTTTACAGCTTTTTTTTTTTTTCATTTATACCCCGTCTTTATCTCCAATGGACATATGGGCGGCCGTTCTCCTTTGGAACATATCGAAGGTCTTAACTTGCAATCGTTGGATTTTAATCATTAGATAACGCACACATTCGCATTACCATTCATACTTCCAGACTCAGGGGAAGATGAATTATCTTGGTTGGAGAAAAATCCCCACCCCTACCGCCGGGAATCGAACCCGGGGTCCCTAGCACGACAGGCAGGTACCCTACCGACTGAGCCACGGGGGCAGCATTTTATGACATTCTTCTTTATTGTGGCAGTTCGTGCTATCTCTTATTGGATACTCAATACCACTACATATGTTTCACTTAAAGAACAAAACTAATGTATAAAAGAAATAGGTGGTTCAGGAAAACACCTAGGTCATGTACAATATAGGTGTCCTTCTCTATCAACATACGTTTTAACGTTTCTGTAAAATTTGCGGACTGCTTAGATACGAAGATCTAGTGTGCTCGATTCCCCTGATACAATGTACCTGTATTAACAAATGGTAAAAAACTTGAAGAGCGCATCACTTCAATGGCTGCCATTCAAATTCAAAACATTTTCTAGCATCCAATGGATGCTTAGCTTTCCAATGTATGATGTTACATATGGTCAGTATCAATAGAGGTCACATTTACAATTAATTTACCATCGAACCGTTGGACAGGCTTTCATCAAGAGCAGAGTAGATATAATTTCTGTGTTACAAAGCCTTAAAAAACTTCCGAAACAGGTTTTAAAAGGAAACATCAGAGCATGTCACAGTGCTACATATTTTATATTAAATACTTGAGTATCAAAATGATTTTAAAAGCTTTTATTGTTATTAATAATAAGTTAAATAATAACAAATAGTTCCGACAAATGTAAATCAATGACATATAAAGTTATAATACGATAACAGGCCACTGGAATCTATTACACAAATGCTTTCGAAGAAATGTAGCTGACCCCCATATTGCAGAAATAATTTTGTTAATAACAGCATTGAAAGACTTTTTTCATTTATACTCCGCCTTTAACTTCAATTACCATAAAATCCCCACCCCACACTGCCGGGAACCGAACCCGGGACCCCTAGCATGGGAGACAAGTGCTCTACCGAGTGAGCTAAGCGACCACCGAAAGACCTTAGTGGTCTCAAAATTATAGTATTATATTTCACAACAACCTATTGCAGTAATAATTACGAGGACTGTTCAATAAAGAATGATCACATTTTTTTTTTTTTTTTTTTTTTTTTGACAACGTACCTTTACTCATCCTTAGAATTTTGATGGTTCTTCTCAAAATAGTCTCCCCTGAATGCTATGAACTTGTCCCAGCGTTTCTGCCAGTCTTCAAAGACATGCTGGGAACTATTTTTGAGATATCCTTCAAAATCGCCTCCGCAGCCTTCACCACTGCTTCTGATGATGGATAATGCCTCCCACGAAGGCGTTTCTTCAAGTTAGGGAATATAAAAAGGTCACATGGGGCTCAATGCGGAATATAGGGCAGCAGAGGGATGCAATTCACGTTGATTTCTGCAAGATATTCAACAACATTGGCAATATGCGGCCGCGCATTATCGTGGTGCAGCATTCAGCCTTCTTCATGGAAATGTGGTCTTTTGCGCCTGATATGGACGTGCAATGTTTTCAGGACATCCCTGTAGTATGGTCCAGTTACTGATGTGTGTGCAGGTACAACATGCTGATAAAGCATTCCATGAATATCAAAGAATGAGATGACTATATCTTTCCCAGCAGAAGCAACCACTTTTGCTTTTTGGGGTGTTGGTGATGAAGTAGATTTCCACACTGAGCTTTGTTGTTTGCTCTCAGGATCAAAATGATGTAGCCAAGTTTCATCAACAGTGATTACGTTTGAAACAAACTCCGGATCTTCCTCTAACATCAACTTTAACTGCATCTTACCTCCATTGCAGCGGTAGGCGATGCTGTATATGTCTGAACTTGACTGGTTCTCACACGCGGAAACCAGGAGTACCAACAATGAAACTGCTATGGCATGTTTGTTTCATATTAAGCTAACAGAATATAATAAGATTGAATTTTAGTGCGAAAAATTATGACCGTAAAAAATTATGATCATTCTTTATTGAACAGCCCTCGTACTTCATACCTGTGACATTTCGAGTGGACAAATAGAAGCAAGTTTTTTTTTTTTTTTTCTGTGTAGTTCAAATGCCATTCTATTGGACATACTCGTATTTGAGAAGCAATTTGTTAGTTATTAATTATCTGTTGCAATGCAAATACACCAAAAGAGCAAATATAATTTCATTATAATATTATATGTCGACCTACATTCCTAAAGCTTCATTGTTCCAATATTCCTTTTGGTAAACAATACAATTTTTTCTGCTAGAAACACAAATAATTTCAATAAATTCATATTAATGTATACAGTACCATCACCAATATAAATATTATTCACCACCGTAATCAAATTCACATTTTATTGGATAGCTTTCGTAATTAATTTATTTATTCTTGTAATGCTGGTTATACAAAATGTAGCATATGAAAGCATTATCATGTAATGTTACTTCTTACGACCCCAAAGCTCAGTACATTCGTCGTGCAAGCATTAACTCATGTCAGTAATTAGTTTCATTGTGTAATTTTATTTCTTACTCCTTTAGATCGAATTTCTTTCAAGTATTAAGTATAGTGTTATGATAAACCAAGCTCTGACCGCCAGGTGGATTACTTGAGTGGTATCATGACTACACTTATCCTTTAATTTCGGACTGTAGCTGTGTAAATACTTAAAGTTGTTCTTTAATGTACAGAGTAAATAAGGAGAGCAATGTACTCCACCCACAAATTAAATACCGCAATTTAAGTAGAAATATGTTTTCAGGTCACCTGAATGCAAATAAGCATTTTTGAATAAAAAAATATCCGCGTGTGGGTGGGTCTCTAAAACGAGAAATTTGTTAAATACCCAAATTGGTATTTAAGTTCAGCATCGTTCAAGGATGTGACGCGGAGATTTTCAAGGAAAACTCCAACTCCGGGCTATATAAAATGTTGATTTTCTTAAAAATAGGTATGCCTATTTAGATTAAAATACGTATATTTCAGATATTTTTACAACAAATTAAACTTATATCTTGAATTTTCTGGAAATATTCTCAGGACTGCTTTTCATTCTGGATGACTTTGCGTAACTGCTAGGAGATCTTACCACAAAAAATCTCGCACAATTGTGTCTTATAGATACGTAATTTTTGAGTGAAACATTTCGGATATATTCATTGTTATTGATCTAACTTTTCCAATACTTATACATTTCTCAAATGGGAAGTCGTTATTCATTTTTCAATCCCTTGGTTATGCGAGAATTTGAATAGATTTTCAAAGTTACTACACAGCACCAAGTTGTGTTCTTTAAAATGATGTGACTATTGCTTAAAACCTACTGCATTCCCAAGTTCTACTTTAAAAACTAATTTGCGTACCTACTCCAACATTCAATCATATCTTACGATGAATGAAATGAGTGAAATTATGCACAAATGAGCCTATGGTCCATAGAACTTATAGTTATCTGACATCCTTCAGGATAAGGGAAAGCCCCGGAAAAAGCTTTTGTGATAGCTCATCTTGACCGAGGTTCCAATTCGGGACCTGTTGAACGTGAGGCAGAACGCTACCATCTACGCAACCGAGGTGGGCCATATTCTCCTTGCACCTACACTCAAGGAACACTAGCAATAAGTCAATATCTGCAAATGTTAGTCTCGACTGCCATGAAATAAACGAAAAAACCCTTTAGTAAGGATAGTTTATAGAAGAGTACAGAAGCCCATCTGAGCTTTCCAATGTCGCCTTTCTCAAATATTTAATTCCTTCTCCTAGGTAGAGGAAGTGCTATATTCCACCTCAAATGCAATCGAGATTCCAGACGAAGAGTTAAGAAAATGTTAAACCATTGCCGTTGTTTCTCATATTTGCTTTGGTTTTGGTTAAAACTAAACACATGATACATTTAATGTGGTAAATTAACTGTTTAATGTTATATTAGGGTAAGCATGAGAGATAGAGAAAATCTTATATAAAGAAAAATGTGGAGCCCAAAAAATACATAAGTTGTTCATCATTTTTCTTATCCCTTGGTGAGAGCATTTGTGAAATATTTCATAATGCACATTTACACTCCATCAAATGGATCATCGGATGGATATATGTACATGCCTGAGAGTTTCTTTTATCTTTCCATCATAACTTATGACAGCGACTGAACATTTAAAAGCTTTTTTCCGCATATTGTGTGCTACTAAATTTAAGTACCCCCATTCGGGAGGTCCGGGTTCGATTTCCGTGGTCTATCTACCTGGTCCATAGGTATTTGGGGGGGGGGGTTTCCCTGATCACCAGGCGACTGTTGGGTAGGTTAATTACATCCTCCGAATTTCCTATCCCTCCACTATTATCTCCATTATCACTTTACTTCCTCTCTCCTCTGGTAGTCTCTTTCGGGGTAGAAGTGTCGGCGGATGTCTCGGCGGTGCATGGCAGAATTATATGCTCTGAGTGAACCACTTCCTCCTCCGGTAGGTCGGTTGTCCATCTCCGAACTGGCTGCTGGGACTGCTTCCGGACCACAGTATGTGGGAATGTCCGTTGTTCTGGCATACAAGGGGGGTTTTCATCCAACTAAACGTAGGGACCCTGCCCTCTACACCATAGTGGCTCCTTGTGACGGCCGTCCTCTGTCCCCCCTTGCCTTATTCTTCCTCATGGGGAAGCCCCACTTGGGGGCATAAGGTACAATTGATCAAGGCTGGTCGCAGTGCCGTATCCCTATAATAATCCTAATCCTATTTCTAAATTTAAGTAATTAATAGGGGAAAATTTTAAATAGGTAACGTAGATCGAGGAATTTCTTTTCATATGTATTTTGTGATATACATTGGATATATGTGAATTTTTCGCGGACAGAGAAATTCTAGTGAGTGTAATTCAGGATTTTTTTATTTATTTATCTTTTTGAAATGTGTCAAAAATAGATATGAAGCTCGTAGGATTTCTATTTTTTTCAACGTTATTTTGCTGTCAGATAAAGTTAGGTTTTTCGGTTTTTTAGCCTACAGCTCTTTTCATGTTTCCGGTCGTGGGGATTAGTCACTTCTTTGCCTTTGTGAAGTTTGTGCTAATATCTGCACCACGGGAAGTTCGAGAATTTATAAAATTAAAGGTAAATTAACTTAAAAAGAGTTGGTGGCTTAGCGGCTATCAAATTTCTTATATGTGCTGGAGGGCAGATGGGCGCCGTAATGAGAAGGTTAAAATAAGTAACAGCGTCTTAATACGTAGCCATCCTTTGGGGTGTGAACCGGAGGGCAGCTCATTAAGAGAATGCAATTAAATTGCGTCCATGGTTCCCTTCATTACTGGACTGGTCCTTTACTCCTTTTTTTTGGATACAGCTTAAGTTCTTCGTGAAGTTTGTAAGCATGTTCACATTAACCTGGATTTCTGCGGCGAAATAACTACTCTGCTTCAGGAAAATAAAAGACGGACGAATATTTGTTTTCGTGAGATATAAGAAAATGTTCGGTGTGGAGTATCGCAACAATAGGTATACCTGGTTAATGAATGTTATCTTTGCAGTATAGAATAACATTATTTCATTTCATATTTATATTTCAGTTGTAACCAGTAAGCAAGAAGGTTAGTTATGTAAATAACGCGACGGTGTGATTCCACAAATGTATAAAATAGAGTGTAATATTCCCCACCGTTTATACCTGCAACTTTTGGAACTAGGCAGGCATTCTACTAAAATCAAAATCTTGTCAAGGGCAATGAAATATTTATACAGATCACAAACTTGGAAGATGGAAATATTATTAAAGAATGTTTTCATATTCAAAGGAGAAGTAACTGGGGTGGATCTTGGGCAGATAAAATGAATGACATGTTGAAGCAGATAGGTATGGGTCATTCTTGGATAAATGCAGAGTATGGGTATAGAGGCTTCTGGAAAGAAGTTAAGCTAAGATTAGAATATATTGACAGACAAGACATTTTCGCCAATACAAGTGACAAAAGCTCACTGAGATTATATAGAGAAATAAAAACAACCTGGGGGTGGGAAGGATATATAGATATATGTAGTAAGTTAGGGCGAGAAGGTTTTGCTTGGGCAAGAACAGGAGTGAGAAACTTGAAAGGTATAGGTCAAGAGAGGGAGCTAGATAAATGTCCATTGTGTGGAGAAGAGAATGCAGATTTCCATTGTATATTATATTGTAGTCAAACAAAGATATGGAGAGAACAGGCCTGGCTACGTAAATGGGGGTGAAATAGTCATTAGAAAAATTCTGTCAGTAAAAGGGGAAAAGAACAGGAGAAATATAGGGAATTATTTAGGGAAAGTTAAAGAAAAATGGCTTAAGAACAATTAAGAGAAAAATGTAGAGTAGGATAGGTGAAATGGCAAATGTGTAAAAAGGAGTAGAGGGCCTCCAATACACAAAAACCTAGGGTTAGGTGTATGGGGACCGAATTATTATTCAATGGTGGGCAAAATGATAGGATTTTCAGGATTTAGGAATATATGGAATTTTTCAGTATGGATTTTATAATTGTAATCTTTATTTTGTATTTCCAATTGATGTTGTAAACGGAAAGATGAGAAATAAATTACAAATTACAAATTACCTGCAACTTTGAAGCATCAAGAAAGCTCGGAGTGAGGAGACGGCTGTATATTGGATTCTGAAAAATAAGTATACAATTTGAATTTACATATCGCATATTTAAGTTAATAGTGGTATTGCATTATATTTAAAAACACCATAGATTGAAGATATCACTGGAAATGAAAGTGCACCCAAAATAACAAAAGACAAGTATTGTACAAAAGATCAATCTTGTCGAGGTGCGGAATCCCCTCCGAACAATGCAATCTAATCCGATCAAATCGAATCTCGGTAAGAATAAGTTATCTCCATACGGTTTTTTCCGAGTTTTTCTGAAAGACAAATGTCAGGTAACTCTAGTCTCTATGAATCCTGGGCTTATTTGAGCTTCATTTCACCCATTTCATTCATCATGCAATATGACTTACCGTTGGAGTATGTCAATTTAAAAAATCAAATCACTGTTCTGTCTGTTCTTCCACTGAACATCGTCCGATGTGACTTAACGTTGGAGGATGTGAATTAAAATAAACATCCAATGTTCTACTTATCTGTTCTTCCCTGAACATTTGATCACCATCTGGATCACCATCACCATCACATCGTTTAAACTTACTTAAACACTGTAGAACATATAACTACGTCGAGGAGAGGCTAGGAAGAGAAATGAATACGCAAATATTGAACTTTCCCGACTGTGAATATCAGGGAATTTTGATTTAATATTATGTGTATTTTGGAGATTAAAATATCTATGACTAAAGGCGAGGAGCTTAAGTTAACATTTTTTTTTCTTTCTGTTTAGTTTCGTTGCCTTTTTTTAAATTTGTTTAAGGTCGCTTTAACTTCCTGGGTCATATCGCGACCATCTTTACAAAATAATATAATTAGTAACATATATAAAAATTTACATTAAATATACAGGTTTACAATCAAACATATAAAATATACACATTAATGACATTAATTATGAAAACAATTTACATTAAATAAAGATAACTGAAAACAAAGGAACATATTCCTATAAGTTAACAATATTCTGCAAAAACAAAGTTTCATTACTTTTACACCATTGTGTAGATTATGAGTTACAATTGATTAAAGTATATTGCATATAATTTATATTAATTTCCAAATGTCTATATCCTTTAGGTAAGTAAACAGATTGCGGCGTAGTTTGAAACTGTTTAGCAGTGTGGAGATATCCTGTGGGATTCCGTGTTGTTTTCTGTTTCTTTTGTATTCATTGCCTTCTATGAGAAGGTGGTAAATGGTAAGGTTTTTATTACATCCTTTACACGTAGGCTGCGGCTGTCTTGAGAGAAGATATGAATGAGTGAGGCTGGAGTGACCAATTCGTAGACGGGTGAGAATGATTTGTTCCTTTCTAGTAAGTGGCTTGGTTGGGTGAAGAGCGGTGGATCCTTTTCGTACCTGGTGTAATTTTCCTGGTTGTTGTTGATTCCATTCAGATTTCCATTTTTGTACTGGTATTTTGGAGACATGATTTACTATAACATCTGAATATGAAATTTGGACGTTCGTTTGTTGGCGTAGTGATGTGGCGTCTTTAGCAGCTTCGTCCGCTCTTTCATATATAACATCTGAATATGGAATTTGGACGTTCGTTTGTTGGCGTAGTGATATGGCGTCTTTAGCAGCTTCGTCCGCTCTTTCATATATAACATCTGAATATGGAATTTGGACGTTCGTTTGTTGGCGTAGTGATATGGCGTCTTTAGCAGCTTCGTCCGCTCTTTCATTCCCTGTTATTCCTAGATGGGAAGCGATCCAAATGAAAACCACGTTTTTACTAGCGTCGGTGATGTTACTGAATAGTGTCTGTGTGATCTAATATACGATATGGATGATACAGGCTTAATTCCATGGGCCAGAAGGTGTTCTTCGATAACATGATTAGGAATAACAGGGCACACATGAGAGAGTATCACTCTTTTATTTTTAGTGAGAAGCGGCCTAATTTCCAAGTACAAGTTCTTCACCTTTATTTTCGGGTGTTTAGATACCAGTTCATCTACTAGCCTTTTATTGGCGAGGTAAATACAGATTCTGGAGTACGATATTCGAGATACAAATCGAATGTTGCTGGGGTTGGTTAGGTTACCTATTGCTGTTAGATATTCTGTAAGTGTTATGCCGTCGTCTGCTTCGATTATTATGGCTTGTTCTCTATTGGGTCCCGTTTGGGTTATAGCTGAATAACTAGGATACAATAAGTTATACATTATGAGGTTATTCGCATTGGTTTTTTCAGCAAAGAAGAACAAAACAGTTGATTTTATGTGAATATTGATGCGCAGTTGTTTAATCAGCGACTGGCATTTGTTTTCACTAACCTCAGTCCTAACGCTGATAAAACTTTAATGAATATCTACTGAAATATTATTATAACAAGGTTACCTTTATTTACACAGCAACTGCAGTAGACTTACTTGTATAATTAGTAGAATAATTAATTATAACACTGTTATTCTTGAAATATAACTCTTAGAACAGGAGCAATGCAAATTCTGAAAAGCAAGGCCGCGACCTTCACTTGTTCCCCGTTCGCTTGTTCTTTAAGTGAAAATGTAGCGTACGAAATAAAATGCCTAGCAATGTGAATTTCAATAGTGAATTATGTGTTCAACGAAATAGTATGATTATTTTGTGTATACTTGTTTGTTCTTTTAAAAATAATAAAACGGAGTATCAAGGCGAAATGAACTCTGTAGAGCAGCTTTTTTACCTTTGGCATACAAAAGAAAGTGTCGAAAATGCTCTTTGTTGTCGAACTGACACTTCATTTTATTGACCTGAAAAGAACAAACATTATAAAAGTATGCAAAAATCTAAACACACTATGTGGTAGAGCTTATAGGTAATTCTCTATCGAATAATATAAATCTAATTAAGAAATTTATTTTAAGTTATTATTATTTTATATGTATTTATTTTGCATTTTCCCTTACAGAAAACGCAACAACTTATGGGTCAAAGCACTACTTGTACCAAAACAAAACCTTGCATAAAAGGTCTGTGATGCTTAAAACACTAATCAAAATCTGTAGAACCATATTTAGTCAGTAACAAAATCGTATGTGTTTTAATCACAACACTTTTTCTACTCACTCCTCTAAAAATGATGCTCACAAAAGCATAATCTTCTATCTACTTCTTGAAAATCGAAAAGAAAGTTAATTATGTATGTACACATTTCATCTTAAAGTCACAGCAATGGCACGTCACCATGTGAGTAAAATTTTTATGTACAACATCTCTTGCGGTTTAACAATTGCACAACGTTATTCAGAATGAAGAGAATATAACAGCCCACTCTCAGAAAATTCCATATATATATATATATATATATATATATATATATATATATATATATATATATATATATATATATATTACTTCTAATGCAAAATTTTTAGATATACAGTGTTTTAATTAAAACCCCTAGAGCCAATTTTGAAAAAATGGAAAATAATTCAAAGAATTCCTATGTAAGAAATGTTTTGTATTAGAGGAATTTCTTGAACATTTTCATCTCATATTATTGTAAAACGCTGAACTCAAATACCACGTTTGGTACTCAACCAACTTTAAGTTGTTAGGCTAAGATGGCCACAAACACCCAGCCACTTGCACACATGTAGGCGGAAGCCGATATTTTTCTAAGAGCTTTCAGGGGACTGCAGTTCTTGTATTTCCATTCTTCTATATTATATAGATAAACAATAGTAAATATTAGGAATCGTTTCCATTTTAAGCTTTGGGTAGTTGGAATTAGTTGAAAATCTTCTCTATTTAAAGGTGTTTGATTGAGGTCTGAAATCCGATATTTGCCTCACTTTTTGTCCTGACAGAAGCATGTACTTACGTTCCTGTATTTTAGGGGACTGAACTGTTCAGATGGGATTCTGCACCTTGAACACACTGGTCTTATGTATCTCTGCCTTAAGTGGGGCACTTGCGGGAGAGAGGATGAAGAGAGAGGAGACAGAGGGTGGCCGACCCCAAGGAGTCAGTACAGAGAGCGGGGTCCCTACACTTTACTGGATAGAAACTCCCCGGCTGTCCAGGACAGTCGTTATCCCACCTACCGTGGCCCCGAAACAGTCACGAGGCCCGGTCGGAGACCTGAGGCCGCCGCTCAGAGCAAGGAAAATACACACAAATACACACATTTGAGAGTCAGAAAAACTAGGCTAGTGAGGTTTACAAAGAAAATAAATTAATTCATGGACCTATCTGCTCTACTATAAATCCTTATATCAACTTAACCTCGTTGGATTAATGGTATCATGGTCGAGCCAGATGAAACATTCCCGGAAAAATAGTAAGCTTCCCGAAGAACTTGGGAATAAAAAATCAACATTGTAAGGAAATGGATCGTTAAAAATAAAGGAATCATTTACACGTTGTATATCAATATATCCTATGTTTTATGTTAAATTTTTTAGCTGTGTATTTTTCAAACTTAAACTTGTTATAGTTGTCCTTCTATTACTCTACCATTTAACTGGTTGTTCTTTTAATGACTTTCTCCTGTTAAACATATTCCTATGATTTATTTTATTTTAATTAGTTTATTCATTTTATATTTAATTATTTTATTTATTTTTTATTTTTTCTGTAATGTGATATTCTTGTCATGTAGGGAAATTCCGCATTCAGGGAAAAAAAAGTAAATGCAGTTTTAAACCTTGGTCACTTCCCTGTGCACTTATAATTATTTAGTAACATATACATACGTCATATGCTGTTGGAAGAAAATTAAGGGTTATGTTGTATTTGCCACCCAAATAGTTTTAAGATATACCTACTATTTTAACAAAAATCGATAAGACCGTTTTTGAGGAGATTAAACGCAGCTACATAAAACTGTTGTATTCGTAACCAGCAGACGGTGACAAACGTCGCACTGAACTTGGCAGCCTCATACAGACGTATATATACATTCAGTTCCCCCAACACTGCTCATGTGGAAGTACATATAACCAAGAATATAGCTTCTTCTCATTGCCACCAAAGCACATCTGGTGGCACATAGATAGAAATACTAGAACTGTACTGCGAAGTGGATAACTTTGATTAAAACTCCATTCTCTTTTTTTACTGTCCTGCACAAAGGACCTCATTAATTTAATATTTATATTTATATATTTTACTAATTAAAATATTGAAGATATATATATACATATATACGCGCAATAATTATGTAGAATAGATGAAATAGATTAAACCTCAACTTCAGCTATTACTTACCTATAGAGGAACTTTTGTGTTCCACCCAAAAATCTGATTTAAAGATTTTAACTGCAATATATAAGGTGGACCAACTGCCCCCTCTTTCACGTAAGCAGATACTCCCTCTGGCCTCAAAATACTTGCAGAACACCAAGGGGAAATTTTAACTAAATGCACAGCAGTGGCGTAGGGAACTTACCTCTTCTCCTCTTGATGTTCTGCGAAGCTGAGAGAAGAAAGGCACTTCCCAGGACTAAACTGACGAGTGTACACCATGATATGAGAAAATAACACCGAAGAGATATTAGAATGTCTTTAATTTAAATTACAGATTCTTTATTTTCGAGAGAATAAGCTTACATTTTGGATCGACGAATGATTGGTTGATGTTTTTCGTTATCCTGAAAGACGAATGTCAGGTAACTCTAGACTCTCTGGACCCTAGACTTATTTGAGCATCATTTCACCCATTTCATTCATCGTCCGATATGACTTAATGTTGGAAGATATAAATTAAAGAATAAACAGAATGTAAAAAGTAGCTATAGATGTGCACTAGACCGGCCGTGCAAATACTTTTCAATCAACCTTTGATCCAAAAATTAAGTCTATTCTCTCGAAAATGAAGAATCTACGACTAAAGTTAAAGACATTGGAATATCTTTTCGTTGTTTAAACTGTTCCGTTTTCATATCACCGAGTATACTCGCTGTCCCGGGAAGTGTCTCTTATCGCACCGCTTCGCTAAAAATTAACGAGGAGCAGAGGGAAGTTCCCTACGCCACTGTCTTGCATTTACTTGAAATTTCCCCTTGGCGCACTGCAACTGTTC
>CM060948.1:272439927-272591734 GCA_030765055.1 Mantis religiosa
GTGGAAATGGAGAGAAGGTTCTCAAAGTATAAAACAGTTTTAGCTGACAACCGTCGTTCCTTTACTTTTGATAACTTGAGGATGACCATGGTGGTGTACTGCAACGCTAAGTAAGGTATGTTTTTGGCTAATGGGTACAGCAACTTATTTTTTCATATTTTATTAAATTGAAAATGACCTAATAAACTTTGAGTTTATTTATTATTTATTAGCAGTAACTGCATTATTTACTACCAAAGTTAATTTTAATATGTGGTAATTCGAACCATATATACATTATTTGTCTGTGACAATTATTAATGTATTATTATGAAAGAAAATTTTAACTTTTGTTAGGTCACTGTTTTACATTTTATGTGCATTTTTTATATTTGAAGGGCATTTTATAGCTCATTTTTAGAGAATTTTTATGTCAACAATTTCCGGGCCCTACTCATAAGAGAACTGTTGCTTAAATACCAAACGTAATATTTAAGTTCAGAATCTTCTGAGCACAGGACGTGAACGACACTTGGTTGTTTGATATGATCCGTTTGCAAAAAGTATTTTTAAGAAAGGGTGAGAGGGGTATCACATATGGAATAGGCACAAATATACATGTGCATCAATAAAATATAATATAAATGCTTTAGAAGCTTTTTCCTAATCCACGAGTGATTATTTAAGCGACATTTACATATGTAGCCCCACCACCGCCACCACCACCACCACCACCACCACCACCACCACCACCAACAACAACAACAACAACAACAACAACAACAACATAAATTGGAGTATGTAAGTTGCTTAGAGGATCGTTGAGATGGGATACGATTAGAAAAAGAGGAAATTCCGCAATGAGTCTACAGGTATTTAAGTCCGACCCCTGGGAGGATGAAATGAGATGGGTGTCCCGAAACCCAGACAAGGAGCGCGAGCCAGCGTGTAAGTTCTTAAAGTGGACTTGAGATTTATCTCGGCGCCGCGATTCAACACCGGCCCTACCCAGCAGTACAGTTGACAACAACGTCAACTCTTTCGTTCCTGAAAAAATCAGGGTGAAATGAATTGGAGGGATAGGTAGTAAGGTATCCAACCCAGTATTCGTCAAGGAAAACGAGCGTCGATTGGCCGATCAACCGGGACCTCCGAATGCGAGTCTCAAGCGTTACCGTCTGAGCCACCCTGCTCGGTCAGTAGGCTGTTGAGGACTCAGTTTACCTTCTGCCATGAGGCACGCAATGATGAATTTGTCTTTAATTCGTTTTTCATATTCAAAGCTACCTGCGTAGGTAACATTGCATATTAAATAATTATTATTTGTGGCTCAAAATCCTTTTTTTTCTGTAATTTACGTCCTCCAACGTTAAGTCATATCGGACGATGAATGGAATGGGTGACATGATGCTGAAATGAGTTCGGGGTGCATGACCTTTTCTTTCTTCATTAACTTTACAGAGCAAGTTCAATCAGTTATAGGTATACTTCAACTGTATTACTTCTTAGTTTCTAAAACACGATTTCTTCCTGCACAATAAATGGCCCAGAAAGGGGATTGAGAAAGAAAAGGCAGACTTAGATTTCTTTTATTTTCTTTTCCTTTTTAATTAATCTAATGGCCTTTTATTGAAAGAAAACTCCCAAACAAAGCTGTTACATCATTTGGATCAATTCCTTTTTCCAGCAATTTATAATGAAGGTGCATTTCTGGTATTATTTATCCTAAGGTTTCTATTTTATTAGTATGTATTTTACTGTCCACCTTCGTGTATAATGAATAGTGGTTCAGGTGTTAATGCTTCGACTCGCTTTCGGGAGATCCCGGGTTTAAGGTCGATTAATCTGCCTATAGTTTCTTTTTTCAAAGTTGTCCTTGATTATTAGATTAATGCTGGTTGTATACTTTACTTCCATTTCATTTCAGTTCGGTCTTTTCTTGCCCTCATAGCCGGTTTCGGTACACTCGTAGATGATAAATGGATGTCAACGAGCAAATCTTGCCATAATAGCAAAATCTGATCCTAATGATAAAACATAATCCATTTCTGAATAGTCTGTCTGTATGCTCCGCTCTGCTTCCTATCTAGAGAACCTTAGTTAGGGTGAGTTAATTGGATGAAACGTTTACTTGCTCTAAAAAGACCAGTTTTGGATATCTCTGTTGTGAGGTCTTTAAATGCTAGGCTTATTTAAAAACTTTTTAACAACTTTCACTTCATACATTTACCTGCAGTCTTCTAGTTTAAAGAGAGCCTCTTTGACTAAAACAAAGTAATATTTTGTTGACTATATATTTATAAATCTGTGAAACAAAAATATTCTCTTAGTTCTAGAGTGAAAGACCAATGAGGGGCTAACAATGGATCTTTCCATGGATCTTTCATCCTAACGCGGATTGGACACTCTAATGCCGCTCTTGGGAATGGGCGAATGCACAGACCGAGGTTGTTCCATTTCATGGTATTTTGTTCGGCTTACTATATGTATACGTTAATGAACTTACCCAAATAAAGCGTACACATTCCAAAACAACAAAGCCATTTGGTATTACTAAAAACTGTGAAGTGCCACAGATAGATAAGTCAAACGTTTTGTAACATTCAAGTGGAGAGTATAAGAAAAATTAAGGTGAATGATAGATGAAACATCTGCTGTTAGTATTTAATGAACATCTGTATACAAAAAATTAAAAGGTTTTAGATCCCTTTAGCCCTCTGTAAATTCTATTGCCACATCGAGGGCTTCTTGAGAACCAAATGTTTGTGTTTGTAATTTGTGTGACTGGTGTTAAATTGAAATTGACTTTTTTATTTAACTGCTGTGGTTCTCAGCGTCCCATTATATATATATATATATATATATATATATATATATATATATATATATATATATATTGGGCGTGAAAGACTGCTTAATTCAGCTGATAGTTCTCTTTATCAGGTTATTTTACGTGCCGTAAAACTACAGCATATGAGCACCGGTTTTATTTCCCTTCCGAAGAAAGCCGTGTTAAGGATCTTAAGGTCCGAAAAAATCCTTCGCTCTCCTCCAAGCTTGAACCCACTACCTTGGAAAGCAGAGGTTAGCATGTTACCCCTAGATCACGGAAGACATGTGTTTGAGATCTGAGAAAACTACTCGTCGTTACACTGGGAGAGAGAGAGAGAGAGAGAGAGAGAGAGAGAGAGAGAGAGAGAGAGAGAGAGAGAGAGGAGAGAGAGAGAGAGAGCGGCCACCCTGTTTCCAGTTTTATTCATTAGTGCGCGTCTGCTATGTCAGAACTTTGCGGTAAAGATGTACACAACTTTAATTTGGTTAGAGTCTAATTTTTTAAACTGGATCTTTAAATTCTATATCACCTTTTAAATTTCTTATTCTTGTCCTTATTTTTATTTATTTGTATATATTTATTTAATTATTTATTTACTTATTTATGTATTTATTTATTATTACCTATTTGTTTGTATTTAGTTTCAGGCACTTACAATTCGTGCAAAATTTAGGACGAATTTCTAGTAGATAGTCCCGCTTTGAGACTAGTTTACTACATTGCCTGTTTTACATGGTGATTGATATGTGTCTCTACAGCAGATATGCTTTATTTGTGTTTTTCCTTACACAGTTTGGCTATTTGCACACCAGCAGTCGCTTGATTTGTTTGATATATGATTGCATTCATCGTGAACATGCGTTGAAAGTTCATAGTTTTTGCATTTAATTCTGATTTATTGACAGATTGAGTGTGATCTTTTATACATTGATTTCATATTGCCGATCAAAACTTTAGTCCGCTGTTATTACTAAAAACCAATTTTAATTTCCTCTTGTAATTAGTTTTACTGTTTGCATTTAGCCATTGGATGACAATACTCTCGAAGCAGACTCAGGTCTATAATATCACCCCTGTCGATCACGAAGCAGTTTTATAGCACCCATAAAATTGAATAAATTTCCTATTAAGAATATTGTGACTTTGTGGGTTCGTGAAATGAAAAGTCCAATTTCACCACTCAAAAATGTTCTTTATTTCCACCGACTTACAGTTAAATACTTGCCAATTACACAAAATTGCGTAATGCACACAATTACGATTCACCAGTTCGTCGGTTACCGTTCCGATGCACGTACACAATTACACGAATTCTTCCGTTGCACGGCGCTACTTCACTAGCACGTCAAGCACTAACACTGACTGTCTGTCTCTCTGAAACCCTTTTTATAGGCATCTCATCGTATTCTCGGCTTCTCTGGTTTCCAGGCGAATATTCCAGATGATAGAAGAAGGGGAGAGAAACGTCCAGGGACGGGTGACATTCCTTTAACCCCCCTTCAGTTAGTGACAGAGACTAATGGGAGGCGTGGCTCAGCTCCCTCTGGTTTCCTCACAGCTGTGCCGTCATACCTTCCGCTAATTGGGTGACACTGCTCTCTCCTCAAAGCTGGTCGTCCCGAACAGCCCCATCGTAGCGTGCCAGGCGGTCCAGGTGTACCACCAGCATCTGCCCGGAGTCTGAGCCAGAAGTAGCGCTGCCGTAGTTTGTGAATCATACGGTTCGCTCCCAGGTGTCCTCCTGAAGTACCGGCGTGCACTTCCTCCAAGACTTCCGGGACCTTACTCCGGGGGAGTACCAACTGTTCTCTCTGCGCCTTCCCATCGGGTGACTCCCATACCCGGAACAGCACGCCCTCTCTGGTCTTCAACGAGTCCCATTGGGCCCAGTACGACTTGTAGGTGGCGCTCCTCGGTGCGATGTCCTCCCAGGTTGGTCTTGTCCCTGCCTCCACTTCCCTCAAGAGTGGCCCCAAGTCTGCGTCCGCCAGCTGCTCCCTCCTCAGGCCTGCGCTATCCCAGCCTTCAGCAGGCACTGCCACAACTACTCGGACTGCTGCGGCACGCTCCTTCTCTTCCACTCTCGTGCACTGGCCGCACTCTTCTGGACAGGGTCTTCGGGACATGGCGTCTGCGTTACCGTGGCCCTTCCCTCTACGATGTTCCGAGGTGAAGTCGTGCCGGTGTTCCTCCGTCAGGCGGGTGAGGGGTTTTGCGATGTTGTCGGCCTTTTCCTCTAAATCATTAAGGCTGTCGTCTACTTGACCCATCCGCTTGCCCAGATTCGTGACGTCATCCCTCACGCCGGCCAACCGTTCCTCAAACTTGGCGGCGAGGACCTCGTTCGCCACCTTCATTTCTTCCGTCTTCTCCGTGAGGTTATCGTTAGCCGTCTTCATTTCTTCCAGCTTTGCGGCCAGGTTGTTATTTGCCGCTTCTATTTTCGTTGTTAACTCGGCCTTCATTTCTTCCATCTTCCCGGTGATGTTGTCGTTGGCCGTCTTCATTTGTTTCAGTTCCGCGGCCAGGTTGTCATTCATAGTCTCCAGCTTCGCGGCCAGGCTGTTATTTGCCGCTTCCGTCTTCTCTGTTAATTCGGCCATCATTTCCATCATCTTCTCCAAAAAAATTTCCAATGCCGCGTCCATGGTTGTAATGTTCGGTGATGTTATCTTCCCGCTTCCTGACACCAGTGTGACTTTGTGGGTTCGTGAAATGAAAAGTCCAATTTCACCACTCAAAAATGTTCTTTATTTCCACCGACTTACAGTTAAATACTTGCCAATTACACAAAATTGCGTAATGCACACAATTACGATTCACCAGTTCGTCGGTTACCGTTCCGATGCACGTACACAATTACACGAATTCTTCCGTTGCACGGCGCTACTTCACTAGCACGTCAAGCACTAACACTGACTGTCTGTCTCTCTGAAACCCTTTTTATAGGCATCTCGTCGTATTCTCGGCTTCTCTGGTTTCCAGGCGAATATTCCAGATGATAGAAGAAGGGGAGAGAAACGTCCAGGGACGGGTGACATTCCTTTAACCCCCCTTCAGTTAGTGACAGAGACTAATGGGAGGCGTGGCTCAGCTCCCTCTGGTTTCCTCACAGCTGTGCCGTCATACCTTCCGCTAATTGGGTGACAATATGAATGGATCGAATAAAGGCTGCTAACTTATTATTGGGCCGCGCCGTGGTCGAGTGGTTAGACCGCTCGAGACTCAGGTGAAGTTCGATCCCAGGTGACCGCAAACTGAGATTTGTGTGGACAACATGGCGCTGGAGCGGGTTTTCTCCGAGATCTCCGGTTTCTCCCGCCATCTGATTCCACCGGTACTCCATCTTCGTCTCATGTATAATCAGTGTCACCGTCTGCGGTGCCGCATATAGTAAATACGGGCGTTAAACACTACACACGTCGTTTCATTAACTTATTATTCAAGTGATTCGAATCCATTTACATCAATTGATGTTAATGTCAGTTGTGAGTTAATTCCGTCAAATTGATGTAGAGCTTAGAAAGGAATAACATACAAAGAAACTGTGTGATTGAAACACTGTATATATTTCCTTCAGAGTTGCGTTTTTCAGTACGGCTCTCACAAAGGACATATTTCCACGTACTCAATTATCTTCTCATAAATGCACCCAATTACCTTCCCTTGGTCTGCGCATATTCTTCTTTTGTGCGGATAAATGGAATAAATATAGAATACCTAATGTATGTGACCTCAAGCTCATTCATTCCCATAATAATATCGTCATTCATTTTAAAAGGCAGTTGTTATCCTTTGGTTAAAAGTCTGATTATTTGGAATGCAGATTGCGTCAACGGTGCAGAAGGGCCATTGCACCCCGACCAGCAGCTGTCGAGGAGCAATCTTGCTAACTTTTTTCATTCGCCTATCGTTACATGCGCCACCCTGCAAACACCACATCCCCCCATTAAAGTGGTTGAGTGGTCACAAACGGTCACAAAGACAACCTCGGGTTCTCCTCAGTCTGCCATTATGTCGTCGTCGTCGTGTAACAAAAGCTCAGCTCAAACGGTAGCGTCTACGGTTCCCATGTGGGTGATGATAGATATAAAATTCGCGCACGGGCTAATACAACCTCTTTTTACTTTCTTTTCCAGCAACACGTAATAATTAAGAGGATATATTGATTCGAGATTTCACCGAAAATGCACGTTTTGTAATCCCCGGGATACAAAGAAGCACTTTTAGAAAAAAACGATCATGTGCGTGCGCTCTATGTGTGAATGTCAGTCCCTGAACAGCATAACTCAAACACGAAAAGTCTTTTGGATACCAAGCTTGGTAATTAGGTTTAGAATTCTTCAAGGATATGATAGATTTCCAAGAAAATTGCCTCTCCACAAAGTACCATTTACATGGAAAGTGCTCCGTTAATTTTAATTTTCTCAGAATGTTTCTAACGTTTTCTTTACTCAAATACCACAACTTTACTATATTTGTATAAATGTTGTCCTATTTTCTAAAGCTCCCATAACCTCATTCTACCAAGCGATAGTGCACTCATTTTTGACGTGAAGCCATCCAATGGGCGGAGTGCGTTACCTCCGATGGTAGGGTGAGGAAGACAGCTTGGGTCTTGAATACATACCATGGACTAGTCATAGGTGAAGGCTTGGATAAGGGTGACTTAAAATAGCCACAGAGCCAGAAATTGAACCACGAACCTTCAGTACGAGAGCTGCGAAAGAATCCATTGAGCTACCTTGGCACCCATAAATAAAAGGTGTACATAACTTGAACTTTCTGGGAATAGCCTGTGAAGGTCTCTATAAGTGATTGCTGTGTAACAATTGGACAAAATTGTATTTTACAAAAACAGGAGGTCTTCTTAAAGTCATAATGTATGTTGTTTACAATTTTCAAATCTGTGCTTATACTTTCTTGAAGTACAATATTTGCTATTCTGTTTTCTCGTGGTCATGCAAAGAATATTACACTTTAAGGCCATTATCATCTTATAGCTAAAGGATTTTTAAAAATCTGACTATCACGTTACGTATTGTATGCTTCATGTTTCCTAAAATTGGATATTTAAATGCGTGATAAATGTTTACCTTTATTAACTAGTAGAAAAAGGCAATACACTTTCTTAACAATTGTTTGTGAAAGGGTTCATGGAGAAGGTTCTGTATACGCCACAGAACATATTTCCCCCCTCTCCTTATCCCTAATTAATTTTTTCGAGGTAAATGGTAGCAACAAAACTCCTAATAGATGGTGCAGGAAGGAGTGTTGTTGCTATGGAAACATGCATATCAACATTCCTGATATGACCTAGGTATGAAATCGATGATAGACGAAACTATGTCAATATACACGGAGTCCTAACAGTTTTCGGACGTAATTCACTTATAAACTTATTTAATGTTCTTTTTTCCCCCTCAACCGTCATTGCCTGGTGTAGGACTGTCGCCATTCCTCTTCTACACAGTAGCAATCGATTCATATCTGGTTTTAACCAACGAGAGACATCAGAATATATTCCCCACGTGAGGCAAATCACGTAATAAGAGCTGGTTTTGCTTTACTACCGTGAACACTAGTTGCGATTTCAGTCGTTATAAATGAGCTATACATGGTACAGGATAAATGTCTGACATACGTTTTGGATTTGGATTTTGGTTGGATTAATTTACCGGATAGTTTTCTCCGGGGAGGTCCTCTGTTCAAGAAGAGAAATGTCAGTAAATATAAAATTCTCGACCTCAATTTATCTGAGCCTCATTAACTCATTTTACTTCCGTCTCTTACGACTTGGTGCTTATAATAGATTTCATTTGTCCTTTCCGCAACAAAAGAAGAAATACTCTTGGATATCATTACTGCCATTCAATGCTGAAGAATGTCCTAACCATGTGCTGTTTATTTCTCCACATAACAGCGTTCCTTTAATGATATGTGCTTCAAGAGAGTTTTAAATAGCACTCATTTCAGTTCCTCTTCCTCTTCTATTGTAACAAATCAAAACATTGAGTTTGAATAAGACTTTATTTACAGACGATCTTAGCTTGGATTATTTAACATCATAAGCTAAATATAGCACGGAAATTGTACAAACATTAACTGAGGTTCTGCAAGTGAAGTAAATATCCGAATAAAGCTAGCAATTTGCTTGAAATATAAACTGTTTCACCCAAAACAATTAGAAACAGTTGAAACACTCATATATAAGGATGAATTCATAGTAATGTTTCCGGCACGTTGCACCACCAGTTACCCTTCTGTTAGGGTATACATTACACGGTTTTTGAATGTAGGACACGGTATATAGGACAAACCGGAAGGACCATCGCTACTAGAATAATCGAACATGAACGGAGCATTCGTTTAATGCAACCTGAGAAGTCTGGGCTGGCAGAGCATTGTTTTGATAACGACCATAGAGCCAATTTTCGGGAGACGACCATCTTGGCAAAATGCAACAGTTACTGGGAGCGGAGAATTAAAGAGGCTTTGGCGATTTCCTCTGAAAGGAGCACGCTTAATCGTGATGCTGGATTTCAGTTCAGCTCCTCTTGGAAACCGGCCTTAAAAATGTAAATCCATCGAATTAAGAAGCAAAATTCAATAGAGCTTGATAACCAAGTTAAGTAGTTACGTTTCTTTGACTCAATTTTCTATACTCACGCCATCTCCTGACCTGGCATTTAACTTACTGAAAACAGTCTTTTGTTCAGTAATATGAATTTTGATAGTGTTTTGTCTTTGTTTGTAGTTTTTTTATATCCAGTATTTCAATTGTGGTATAACATTTTATAAATATCCTGATGATGGGAGAGATGCACGCTCCCGAAACGTTGATATCTAATCATCTTTTCACCTGGCTGGCTGCCCGAGAAGAAAGTGAGCGTATTCGTCGCCAGGAAAGCTTCAGGTCTTATGTTACACGGTTGTTTCATCGATGTGATTCATAGTTAATTCACTACTACCAGAACAATAAATATTAATGGAAATTAATTGTTCTTTCACACTAGCCGTATGTAGGACGCACTATGAAGGGATTGAGCCAGACTGAAAAATTGAATGCCTTAGCCGGGATTTGAACCGCGGATCTTCTGGTCTCCATCCAGCCGCTCTAAACCATTTGAGCTACTATGGCCAACAGGCCGACATGACACCAGAAGATTCGTGGTTCAAATCGCGGCTATGGCATTGAATTTTTCAGTCTGGCTCTACCCCTTTATAATAAATATTAACTTTTCTCAGAACAAAACATGGGTACGATATCAAATGGATAGAAATGTTCCTTAGCGCACAAATGCGCTCTATCAAAATTACAGTTTTCTTCTAATCTGTGATTTACGTCCTTATATTATTACTGGACCTCGTATTTTTATGATTCTAAAAACAATTTTGGACACTTAAATTAGGCAGTGAATATATAGTTTCAGGCATTCAATACAGTTTCTTAAAGCTAAATTTTTGAGTATACGAATTTATCTAAAGTGGTTTTTCACATTCCAAACGTTTACAAAAGAATTTAATTAGTAGCATTCTGTTAGTTTTTTTTTATTTTTTATTTTTTATTTTTTTAATTATGAACTTACGGCTAGTAATTCATAGTATTAACTTATAAAGTGGGAAAAAGACGCTCGAAGATATCACGTTGGCAATGCATTGTACATACATCTCAACATCAGAGCGCCCTTATCAGATCCCTTGGGGACTATGTACCACGTGAGCGTCGCTTAAAGCGATACCGGCTACCCCGCATGGCTTGCGGACACTACCGGTAACCATAAGACCCCCACTCCTGCCTAAACAAAATTTCAATCACCCAAAATTCTTGTCTGGATACTTAAATTCTGTTTATCCTCTTTCTAGTTGATTAACTTATCCACCAGCGATGGCCGCACCTTGGCTCTCACCAAGGCGGCCCGCGTTCGATCCCAAGCGACCGCAAAGTGAGATTTCTGGTGGACAACACGGCGCTGGTGCGGGTTTTCTCTGGGACCTCCAGTTTTTCCCGCCATCTCATTCCACCAGTGCTCCATCTTCATCTCATGTATCATCAGTGTCACCGCCTTCGGTGCCGTATGTAGTAAAAGCGGGCGTCAAACTCTACACATTTACACATTTCCACCAGCGGTGTACGATGGCCGTAGCACCCGAATCCTCAGTCATCGAGGAGCAACATGGTACTTCCTTTCTTCCCATCTACATAATTTTCACCCGACATCCTGCAACATCCACATCCCGCCACTACGTGGTTACGCTCTTTCCAGAGCAGGTACACAATTTGAACCCCCCCCCCCGGGCTGTTCCACAGCCTGCCAACATGCTCTCTCTCTCTCTCTCTCTCTCTCTCTCTCTCTCTCTCTCTCTCTCTCTCTCTCTCTCTCTCTCTCTCTCTCTCTCTCTCTCTCTCGTACATACATTACTACTATATTAATGTGATCTGAACGCTCTTGAGGTGATATGCAAGCACTCCTAAAATGTCATTTGCCAAATACAATAAATAAAATGTGGTGTTAAGAATAACAATACAAAGGAAATGTTGAGGAAAAAACGTGGAGAAATCGTGCGAACATGTGTATATCAATAATAGTTAATGAGAGGGAGAAAGTATACGAGTCACAAAACTACTGAAAATGTATCATTGAGCTTCTTGTTCTTTAGACTATATTTCTGCAGCACTACAATCTCCAACCAATACCAAGGAAGGAGCAAGTATTCTTCTTTAACTTTCCTAATTTTACTACTATCGTGGTTTTAGGGGATTCTTCTTTCTCTATCCCTTATGCCTTTAGGGTTCGGGTTGTGGAACAGAAACTCTGGATCAGACAGAGAACCCAGAATGGCTGAGCAGCCCGATGCCTGGTATAAGAGTGACAGAAGTAGATGACTGAATGAGGGCGAAATGGATAAAAGGAAAGATGATAATGGAATAATTAATGGAATGGTGGTGGGGGAAACTGGAGATCCCAGAGAAAACCCGTCCCTGCACCACAAATGTCACATGCGGTCGCCTGGGATCAAACCTGGGCTGCCTTGATCAGAGTTAAGTAGACTAACCGATAGGTCACGGCGTAGCCAGCAAGTATTCCGTTCATAGAAACGAGTTAATAAGTTGCTAATATAAGTCATTTTTCTGGAATGTCTCATTGGTACAAGTAAACGATTACAGAGCTTTCTAATCAAACAAACTCCATGATGTTGAAATTTTATCTTTCACTTCTTGTGAAAAACATTAATGAACCGACACTAACAGCAAAATAATCACTTTTTGGCTCTAACGCGTCAAAATTGGTCTCAGTGATCAAACTAGGCATTTTAAATTTCACAAAGCTCCTTTTCGTACATTTACATTTTATATAAAACGTGAAACTATTTAACTAGTTTTGGTATATTGGTTACATATACAAATAGACATTTAGCCTAATAGCTGAGATATAATTATGACGAATTATTAGAAGGCGCTCAAATTAGGGTTTTGTTTTGTGTTACATATTGATTCACAATATAAATAAAACTGGCTGTAACTCTTCCATTGTCTCTTACCTAAGCTTTTAACTTTTACCGAAAATCTTATTTTACCTACAAAATTTAATTCATCAGTACAGAACAATTGTAGACGCAATGGCCGGTATTTCAGCGAAGCGGAAGGAACATTGAATTCATTAGCCAGAACGCACTCCAGCTTGATCCGGCCCATTTCGACCTCTGCTAGTGTAACTTGGTTTCAGACCAAATTGGTTTGTCAAGAGATAGGTACATAGGTTAGGCAGTTTGAGTTGACCACTACCGTAGAAGCGTACTGTTACATTGGCATGAATTTCAGAAAATGTGAATGTTACATATTTACAATAGAACTTGAAAGTTATAAATACGTTACGTACAACTAACTAATCTTTTGAGGTAGTTTCCTATCTTTTTGTATAAACTATACACTTTAAACTGGAGTATAAAACGTGTTATATTTAGCATATTAACTGTTTTCCATAAACAAAAAATAACGAAGCATAAAGTAAAAAACCCAAAATACTTTGTGCATTGTTGAGTTTTTTGAACAATGTAAACACAAATATTGTTTTCCAGAAGTTTTGTGTCAATTACCTTTGAAGCATATTACCTATTGGAAATGGTGTTTACTCGTAAACCATTGATTCTCTGGATTTTATTTGTGTTTTATAAATTAGATCTCACACACACACACACACACACACACACACACACACACACACACACACACACACACACACACACACACACACACACACACACACACACATTTTCTCTGTTTCTCATTCATAATTCCAGAGTCTGGGGAAGATAGGGAATAGAAGTATCTTCTTCTTCTTCTTCTTCTTCTTCTTCTTCTTCTTCTTCTTCTTCTTCTTGTTCTTCTTCTTCACTTCACAGCATGGACAGAGTGCCCGTTCCGTCTCACAATAATTGCTCCTTCCATCTCTTTTTAGGTCTACCAATATCTCTCTTTCCTTGTGGCTGATATTGGAATGCAATCTTAGGCAGTCTTGTTTCGGACATTCTTTGTATATGCTGCATCCATTCCTTTTGATATTTTTCAATTTTGCTACTTATCGAGTCTACGTTGAGTTCCTTTCTTATGTCTTCATTCCTTATTCTATCCAACCTTGTGCATCCCTTTGTTTTCCTTGAAAAGTTCATCTCTGCACTTAGAATTTGGCTTTTCATTTTCTTCGTGAGTACCCATGCCTCACTTCCATAAAGTAGTGCAGGGACTGCCATTGTTTTGTACAACTTTAATCTTGTATCTCTTCTTATTTTATTTATCTATGCACTGTTCCACAAATCATTTGGAATGTTGCAAGCTTTTTGCGCACATCTCTGTCTGTTTTCATCATATAATTAAGATTACATCCTAAATAGCTGAATTCTTTTAGTTGTTCTAGTGGTTTGTTGTCTAAAATAATTTTTGATCTCATGTGTTGTTTTCCGTCGATATTTTAATATCATACTGTTGGCATACTTGGTTCAAGCGGAGTAGTGCATATTGTAATTTATCCTCCGTTTCTTGTATTAAAACCACGTCATCTGCATATAGTAAAATATTTAAAACTTTGTTCTTATTTATTGTTATTCCTGATTTAATAATACGTTTCCAATTTTGGATGATGTCATTTACATATATATTAAAAAGAGTAGGTGATACACTGCACCCTTGTCTTACGCCTCTATTAATTAAAATTGGTTCGGTTTTATGAACTCCTGTGTTTATTGTTTTGGAGTTGCTATACATATTTTTATTACTTTAATTAATTTTTGTGGATATCCACTATTTTCCATAATTTTCCATAGCTTTTCCCTATTAACAGTGTCAAATGCCTTCTTGAAGTCTGCATTAACTTCAAGAAGGCATTCAAGAAGTAATAGAAGTATGCTAGGAAAAAAAATTTCTGACTCTCAACCATTAATCGAACTCGGAACGCCTCGCATAGCAAGCAGATGGTTACACCGACTCACCTACCGAGAGACCCAAAAACCTCCGAACCGACTGCGCAGTGTTTTGCACGTTCAGAAATGTTGACACTTCTCCATTAACGGGCAAACAGCTATAGGCCCAATTTTTTCGAGCCAGTAGTTCACGCCGGTACATACGTGAATACAATTTTGTCTCCTCTTTTTAGAGAATTGACAGCCTTATTTTGCCTTTTTTCAACAAGACCCCATGACAGCTCATACACACAATGTTTTACTGAGAACAATTGAAAATGTGTTTCAGAACAAAATTATTAGTAGAGATTTGTAGCCCCATCGGACCCCCGACCTAACCCCTTGCGATTTGTATCTCTGGGGTTACCTAAAACATAAAGTGTACAAAACAAACCCACACACCCTGGAAGAATTAAAACAAAATATCCACCAGGAAATTGCCAGCATTTCTCATCGTGAACTACGGCGAGTGATGGATAGTGCCAAACATGTATGAACAACGGTGGTGGTCAGTTTTAATATCTCCCTTAGTAACATCGGTCTTTAGAGAGCGAAATATCCAAGCAATTAGGTCGTCGCATCCTCAACAAGTTCGTTTCATGTAAGAGTTTTAAAAATAAATTTTGCAATTGGAGACCACTGTATACCCAGGAAACTCCAGGCAGGCAATATGACTTAAGATGTTACCGGCGACAGGTAAATGGAACAAAAGCAGTATTTGCATGGTATAACACGACTAAATTAATGCGCACTGCTGCAGATAATTATCACAGAGATTTTATAAACCTATAAATATTTTAAATCACAAGTGTAAGTAATCAATGAAATGTGGTTTTATCCTACACTATTAAACTTTAACAAGCAAGGTGTTACCAACTAATTATTAAAGTAAGTTGTGAGATATGGTATTCGGGGTTGGACTAATGGCACATGATGGCACATGATGTGAAATGACAATAGGTGTTTGGAAAAGGAATAAACTGAAGGCCAAAATTTAGAGTAACTAGCGGTACTTAACCAGTTATGGAAACTGAGGAAACCAGGGAGAAATCTTAGTTAAGGAGTACAGTCCTAATGAGAATGAATTATGAACTTCGCATGTTGTGCCTTATGCACCTCAGTCACCGTTGTCGGTACAAAAAAATGGGACATAAACATAATTCACACTTTCTCTAAAGTGAGTTTTTATTATGATTAAAGGGTCACAAAACACAATTTTCGGTGAAACATCATTGCAGAACGCAGTACTTCTTAAAGCCGAGATTAAACTAGAGAAACTCAAAATATAACTATGACTAGCATTGTCAGTGATGAAGCAGTTTGTCATTTCACTGGCCTATGTTGGTAACATTGCCCATGCTGAATGTTTTCGATACAGTGCTATGTAATTGGTGAGCGTAATCCTGATTTACATCATCCAATTAGCACATGATTTAAAGACTAGGATAAAGCCCTGTGACATGGGGAATAACTTTCATGCCAAAGCGCAGCTTGCTGCTCATCTGTTTTCCAGAAGGCGCACCAACATTGCCATAGGGGAAGGCTGCAAGCCATGTCTACCAACTGCTCGTATGTTTAGCTCTCTCATGCGATTAATGACAAAGAGTAATGAGATCATCCCAAATGCACACGCGCATGCTCTTGTCAACTTTTAAACCTCTCAGCCGATTTGACTTGTTTCACTCTTTACCAGACAATATCCTACAACACTTCTTTCAGCTGTTATTCGTACACTTACAATAAAACCATATACCAAAATTTTATGGTAATCTTCAATTTTAGATAAATAACTTGTATTAGCAAGTATAATTGGCTACCCTGAAATTAGGAGTAAGATATATGTGTTTATGTTACTTTTTCACAAAAGACGGATAAACGATTGTTCTGAAATCTGTTGTGTAATCTACCTGAGGCTCATATTAAAAATATACTAAGCAAATGGTATAAAATTATTTTCATCAATAGGAATAATTGTCATGAAATCAAAATCTCTAAAAATTTCACTTATTACAAAGGTTGATGCAAAATATGACATAACAGAATCTTAGAATCTTTGATTATATTTTATTGTTTATAAAATTCCCAATTGATGAATATATAAAAATTATAGGCATTTGTTTTGCATTATACTAGTCGAGTCGATCAGCTGAGGAGAAATTAACGTTTCTTCCCATAATCGTAACCAAAATGAAACACTGCGAAAATCAAATGGAGAACCAGCCAAAGAACCACAGTTCTCAGCGAGTTCCGTTTTTACCACATCTGGTACAGATGTATAAACCAATTTATGTTTTTACATCACCATTCTGTATTTCTATTGTCATTTAGCAGTTAACACAGGGAAAATCGTGTGAAATGAATAAGATGATGTGTAATGTTTCACACACCTTTTATGTTTTAAATTTATGCTAAACTTTCATGCAGCTTTATTTCGACTTTGAAAATAAAAATTATGGAAGAGAAGGGAATGTAGAGGAGAAGATAGTGAAAATGGCAGAGAAACTGAGAGCAAAATGGAAGGATTAACACAATACCGCATTCTTGTCATTTATTCCCTTTGTCAAAGCACAGCGTTTGTCCGCTGTGTACAGCAGAATGGGTACTTGCTTCTTTATTCTCGCATGCTCTTCAACTAGCTTTTCACCAACACGTGTAGATGAGGTCATTAAGGCACTGGGTTCGATGAACGAAAGGTGTCGGGTTCAAATACGGCCAGTAAGGTTTTCTTTAGTCCATACAACGGGCAAATGTCCAGGAGGTACCCTAAAACCTAGAACCCTAAACGCTTCCTTCCCATTTTTTTTTTTCGCCCGTACTTTATTCCATGAGGTATAAACGGTGTTGACACCTTTCGTGCAGTCTGAAGGAAGAGCTTGCGTTAAACACTGCTTAAAATTAGAACATTTAGCTATTCATTGGCTAAGTCCAATAGTTCATCAATTTGATCTCATCTAGGCCAGAATTTCTGTACTAGGGTAAAAGTGCACATTAGAAATATTTCTTCTCCGTCCTTAAGGCAGTCTCGAATTTGAAGGATTTTATAAATACACAATTATAGAAAGTCAACGTTGCATGATTTTTCTGACATTTAGCGATATAAAGAGCAGGTAAAGTTATGTATTTGTTAAAATTATTGGGTTGTATAGATATAGTCAGATGTACGGAATGCGTCTTATTGATATTTGTTGTTGTAATTTACGTCCTCCAACGTTAAGTCATATCGGACGATGAATGAAATGGGTGAAATGATGCTCGAATGTGTCCGGGGTCCATGGAGCTTAGAGTTACCCGACATTCATCTTTTAGGATAAGGGAAAACCCCGGAAAAAGCCGTATCCAGGTAACTCACCTTGACCGAGATTCGAACTCAGGACCTCTTGAACGTGAGGCAGACATGCTACCATCTACGCTACCGAGGCGGGCATCTTCCCTTAGTTAACGAACTTACGTTTGAAAACAGACTAGGAACATGGAGTAGATAAAAACAAAACGTTGTGAAACAAATTATGTTTAAAGAAACTTTACACTTTTTCTGACGTCATTTTTGTTTATCTCATTTGATTTCCTGCTTATACGAAATTCAATCAGAATGAAGGTTACTCTATAGTACGTTCATAATAAATTAAATATACACAATTCGTTCTGAATAGTGTTATAACACATATAAGACATTTTAATCTAAACCGTTACGGTTTAGATTCACCCATTTCATACATCGTCCGATATGACTAAATGTTGGAGGACGTAAATTACAATATATATATATATATATAAAAGGGAAGATGCTTCCTCAACTTATTATATGCAATGAATACATAATACACCAGTTGTATTTTTCGGCCACCTGGGTAGCATAGCATGTCTGCCTCACGTTGAAGAAGTCCCGAGTTCGAATCTCGGTCAGGGTGAGTTAGCTGGATAAGGTTTTGTCGGGGGTTATCCCTTATCCTGAAAGGCGAATGTAGGGTAACTCTAAGCTCCGTGGACTCTGAGCTCATTTGAGCATCATTTCACCCATTTCATTCATCGTCCGATACGACTTAACCTTGGAGGACAAAAGTTAGAAGGAAAATAACTGTATTCTACCCCCAAAAAATGATACAGAAAATTATCAGAGATACTTGTTTTGCAATTCCAGGAATTGAAAAACAAAGGTGTTTTTGTAATAATTGTTTTTTAAACAATTTAACACAAGAATGAAATGTCAGATAATTACACATCTTGGTGTTAAAATTCAACACCTTGCAACGATAAGACACGAAGATTTTCAAGAAAATCTCCCACCAAATAAACCTTTACGAATTTTTTTTCCTCGAAAGTGGCTTTAACTACTTTGATTGAAATATACGAGGCTGGTCTGAAACGTTTCCGACCTAATAAAGATACAAGATATTTTTTTAGAGTTTTTTCAACATAGTTCCCTTGTAGCTCTTCACACTTCTTCCAGTGATGCTCCCATTTCTGTAACCTGTCCAAATAGTACTCGGCGTTTTTCTCTACAAAATAATTGTTCATGAAGGTGACTGCCTCTTCATTTGAAGAAAATATCTGTCCTCCGAGCGCAATTTTCAGATGAGGGAACAAAACGAAGTCGCTTGGGGCTAGATATGGTGAGTAAGGTGGATGGTCGAGAAGCTCAAACCGTAATTCGTGGACTTTTGTCATTGCAACCGCTGAGATGTGAGACGGTGCACTGTCTTGGTGAAACAGGATTATCTTTTTTTTTTTTTTGCAAATGTGGCCGCTTTTCCGCAAATTCTGTCTTCAACTTGTCAGAGTAATTATGCGTCGTATGCTCCTGTAATGGGTTTTTCCTTTTTGAAGATAATCGATTAAAATAACTCCATGACTATCCCAAAAACAGTCACCAACACATTCCCAGCCGAAAAAAAACAGTGTTTGCACTTTTTGGAGCCGGTTCCCCCATTGCAGTCCACTGATTGGACTGCATTTTTGTTTCGGGCGTATAATGGTGTGTCCAAGTTTCATCTACAGTTACTAATCGGTGCCAAAATTCATATTTATTGCGCCTAAACTGCGCCAACCGAAAGCTGGAAATGATAATTCGAACACGTTTTTGGTCTAACGTGAGCCATCGCGGCACCCAACGTGCGGAGACCTTTCTCATGTCTAAATGCTGATTTAAAATATGACAAAGAAGTTCTTTTGACATGCTCATAGCCTCTGCTCTCTCTCACTTTAATTCGGCGATCGTCTAGCACCATTTGGTAAACTTTGGAGATGTTTTCGTCGGTAGCTGTAATTTTCGGACCTCCCGAACGTTCATCGCCTCCCAAGCTCTGACGGTCACGTTTAAATTCAGCTGCCCAAAATTTCACTGTGGTAAATGACGGTGCAGAGTCCTCATAGACAGAATCCAACTAATCTTTGATTTGCGTAGGCGTATTGCCTTTCAAAAACAAATATTTAATGACAGCTCGATACTCGATGTTGTCCAATTTCACTCACATCAGCTCACTCAAATGACTGTTACATAACAACAGAGAATCCAAAATGGCTGAAACTTTGTAACTGTCAACAGATGAACAACGAAATGCACTAGCTTTTATTTACGAGTGCTGCCATCTTCATGTTGAGGTAGGAATCTTTTCAGACCAGCCTCGTATGTTTAAAACATTTGTATGACAAATACATTTTATAGTTTGAATTTTCCGCAAAGTATTCTTTATTCTGAATAAATTTTGATAATGTTACGTGACTTGTAAACTCCAAGAGGAAAACAAATACTGACAACACAGTAAAGTATATATCGTTAAAACGCAACCTTTGTGCTTAATGTTTATGGTATTTATGATATTCGAGATTTTCATTGCGGGTGGTATAAATTGTCAAATGTTTTACGATTCTTTCAAGCAGTAATCACCATTTATTTATTTGTTTCTTTCCTGTGCCAAACAAATTGTGAAGACCAAAGGATTACAAAGCCAACACATAGTGACCGCATTTTAAAGATCTGACTACCGCTGCTATCCTTCCTGGATTTATAGCGGAATATTTAGTAAAAGGACTTCTGCAAAAGCATAACTCGATTAAACAAGAAGTGGAAGAATCAGCTTTGATATGAATAATTTGTAAAAGAATGGGCAGAGAAAGTCGTGTGAATTTTAAACCATAAATACATACACCCTTTGACCCAACCCCCTCCAAAAAGGAGCAGACTGGAAGTGTATATTTCTTTAAATCCACATCGTTTCCACGGCCGTTTACAATGGTGTCACGCAACGGGTCTCTTTAGCTTGTGTATTTTTTCATGTTTCGTGCTCATTCACGTAGGGTATCCTTCCTATTTTGCGCATGCTGTAATGTGTGCGAAAAATTAAGTCTCACAGTTGAGTCGTAATTGAGTCTCAGTTACTAAACGTGCACAGATAGCCAAGCGGTAATGGACAAGTATGTAGAGTAATGTGAGCGAAAAATTAAGTCTCACAATTGAGTCGTAATTGAGTCTCAGTTACTAAACGTGCACATATAGCCAAGCGGTAATGGACAAGTATGTAGAGTAATGTGAGCGAAAAATTAAGTCTCACAGTTGAGTCGTAATTGAGTCTCAGTTACTAAACGTGCACAGATAGCCAAGCGGTAATGGACAAGTATGTAGAGTAATGTGAGCGAAAAATTAAGTCTCACAATTGAGTCGTAATTGAGTCTCAGTTACTAAACGTGCACATATAGCCAAGCGGTAATGGACAAGTATGTAGAGTAATGTGAGCGAAAAATTAAGTCTCACAGTTGAGTCGTAATTGAGTCTCAGTTACTAAACGTGCACAGATAGCCAAGCGGTAATGGACAAGTATGTAGCAGTTATACCTACAAGGATTCAAATCTAAAACATCATTTCGATTTTTTTACTGTAGAAATTCGAAATGTGTATTACGAGGCATGTGTTTTAAGCCAGTATACCGTTTTGGAATTAAAAAAGACGTGCATAGATATCGCAATAATTTTATTTTTACATGAAAGCCTGTACCTTAATCTACTTTTCTACATAATTCCCGTGAATATTGACGCACTTGTCATAACGTGGCACCAGTTTTTGAATACCCTCCTCATAAAATTCTGCCGCCTGACGTGTTAACCACTGTATCACAACTGTTTTGATTTCGTTATCGTCTTGAAGACGCTGACCGCCCAGATGTTTCTTCAAGTGCAGGAACAAATGGCAGTCGTGGGGCGCCAGATCAGGGCTGTATGGAGGATGATCTAGAGTTTCCCATTGAAAAGATTTGATGAGATCTTTGGTCCGATTAGCCACACGTGGACGGGCATTGTCATGCAGCAAAACGATACCCTTACTCAACTTGCCACTTCTTTTGTTCTGGATTACACGGTGCAGATTGTTCAATGTCTCACAATAATACGCTGCATTGATTGTCTCATTACGAGGCAGAAACTCCACTAGCAATACTCTTTTTCTGTCCCAAAAAACTGTGCACATAATTTTCCGGGCAGAAATTGTTTGCTTAAACTTCACTTTTGTGGGTGATGATGAATGTCGCCATTCCATGGATTGTTGTTTCGATTCTGGTGTGACGTAGGCCACCCATGTTTCGTCACCAGTAACAATTTGGTCTAAAAAATCTTCACCTCCATTTGGTATCACTCAAGGAAAGTCAATGCACTGCCTAAACGTTGGGTTTTGTGCAATGCGTCAACATTTTCGGAACCCAAAGTGAACACGATTTCCGGTACTTCAAGTTCTCGGTCACAATGCAGTACAAAACACTACGAGAATATTGAGCAAAATAGTCGCACAATGATGAAATTGTAAATCGTCTGTTTTCTCTTACCTTTTCGTCCACTTTCTGCACCAAATCTTCAGTAACGACCGAAGGATGCCCACTCCGTTCTTCATCATGCACGTTTGTGTGGCCATCTTTAAATGCTCTCACCCATTTCCTTACCATTCGATCACTCATAATGTTTTGTCCGTAAACTTCGCAGGTCTCATGATGAATATCGTTTAGTTTTACGCCTTTAGCACTAAGAAATCGTATACCAGCCCTTACTTCACAATCGGCGGGACTCACGATTGTCGGAGGCATCTTAAACACTCAGTAACCAACGTATACAATGAAGAATTAGACTGTAATGGCGTCAGTGCGTAGACAACGGATGTAGGTGGAAATTAATTGTTCTTTCACACTGGCCGTGTGTAGGCTAAATTGTGGAAACGTAGAATGTTTTATTCCTATATGTTTTATTCCTATATGTGAAATCAAATGAAAAATGGAAATTAACTTAGTATCGTGTGTAAACCCCCTGTTTCTATTGCTGCGCTCATTCTGCGGGGTATAGATGAGACCAAATGCGTAGTGAAACTTTCAAGAAAGGTTACTTCGCATTATATGTCATCACCATTCATATCAGATGTAACGGTAGCTTTTGTTTGAAATGAGTTTTGTTTTCTGATCTATTAGTGGGCCATGTAATGACAATATAAAAAATGATGAACGGTTGCTAGGAAAAAAAAAGAAAATCAATAATCTTGCTTGATGTGAACATATGAAAAGTTTTGGATAGAAGAAGGAAATCAATAATCTTCATAGGAGATATGTGTTCTGTAATCTTGTTAGTGATGAGTAGACGTGCATAAGTAAGGAATTTGTGTAATTAACAGAAGCTATCCATTAAGTAAGTAATGACTCATCGATATACTGTCGCTGCAACGAGTAATGATTGACTGGGAAAGCCCGTCGAGCAAAATTCAATCCAGATCACCACAATCAAATTATATATTTATCGCAATTAGCTTATCTGATATTTCTGAGTAATATGGCGCCCGCCGCGGGGCCGAATAAGATGGCGAGAAATTAGCAACATGAATTTTGTGGAAACTACGAATAGAAATCCTGCTTAATATTACGTCCGAACGTGTGGCTGATAAAGATAGAAATAAACTACGAATAAAAAATATTTTGCTTCACAGATGAATGAACCCAAGTGTTTAAAGTATTATTTGTCTGCTGCAAGGAAAATATAAAACATTGCTATTAAAGTAACAGTTACTAAAAGAAACAGTCACATCAGGGATTCGAACTCATGTTGGTCCAATAAGGAGACACATGCATTTTCCCGCTCGGCTACCATGCATAAGCCCAAGCTGCATCTCCATATCTTTTGCATAGCTTTGAAATGAAGCCAGAATGGCATTAAAGCGTAAGTATATTGGAAAAACTTAATCGTTCTTTCACACTAGCAGTATGTATCTAGGCCAAAGTACAGAAAGGTAGAATTAGACTGAAAACTTCAATGCCATAGCCGGAATTCAAATCATTGAACTTTTCAGTCCGTTATAATACCTATCCAAAGCGTATATTCTGAACGCAGCGTTCAGCGAATACTTCCGATGTTTTCCAGATCGTACTTTGTTTTTGGTAGCTCCTCATTTGTTTGTCTAAGGCTGTATATACCTCTGTGCTTCTGATAAACATTTTATGAATCAGGCGCTTATTGTTTCACCTGAAATAATGTCTAGACTGAAATACATCATGAGTAGAGTAACATGGATAGGAAAACAACGAAAATATTAAATTAATTGGGAGTCGATTAATGACACTAAACAACACTTACTTTTAAATTTTCCAGGAACTAGTTTCAGAGGCCTTCCCTCCATCTTCAGCCGGACATCGACTGGTTCTCATTGGTGTAGCTGGCAATTTTTTGTCATCGGTCTCCTCTGGTGGCGGTTAGAGGAACTTGCTGAACAAATCTTTCTGGGGGATGTCGAAATTGAATACTTTTTTTCTATTTTTTGAAATAAAGATTTGTTCCCATGTGGACAGTTCTTGTTTTCCTGTTGTATGTTTTAGTAATTTTGGTTCTGGATTTATGTTGTGGTTTCTTTCCCAAAAATGCGTGGCAACTGCTGATTTTTCTAATTGTTTGTATTTTATGTTCCCAAAGTGTTCCTTTGCCCTTGTTTCTAAATTTCTTTTGGTTTTTCCAATATAAATTTGACTACAGTCACAGCATTCAATTTGATATATACCAGATTTTTTGTTAGATGGAATGGCATCTTTGATGTTTGAGCAAATTAGGTTTTTTAAGGAGTAATGGTTCACTGGAGCTAGTTGAATGTTTTGTTTTTTGAAGACTTTTTTGAATTTATCAAAGGCCCATGGATGGTAAGTGAATTTTTTGAAGATCATTTTAGTTTCTGTAGCTGAGAGGGTTGTGGTTCCCTTTAGTAGTTTCTTCTTATATGAACTTGATTATTTCGGGGGGGGGGGGGGTCGGATGTGGTGACTCGTTCATTGTTAGCGAACTTTGTAAGGCGACTGGCTTAAAAAAAGAAAAAAAAGATATTAAGAAAACAATGTGAAGCAGTTTCCATCGCTATGACACAGAAAAGTAGACAGTGGGGCATACATACAAATCCATGAGGGAGGTGAAATATAATAATTTTATAACTAATGTTATACGACGTAAACATATTTAATTTATATTTCAAAATATTGTTCCTACAATTCTGTCGGTGTTAAAAAAGGCCAGTGATGAAGTATTACTACTAAATTTTAAATATTAAACTTTTTATTGCTTAGTGAAGTAAATGGAATTTGATTCTCAAAATGGAGAAAATAAATCGATTATAATGGGAAGGAATTGGTAGTGTGGTGGCTTTCCTATTTAAGGAAAATAAAACAATTCATGAAAGAGGGAGGGAAAATGGTGTGCCTAATTAATGTGGATAAATTTACAGTGTGTCGCAAGTTTCAAAGGGTAAGACTACAAAATCTCCTAAAGGAGCGCTTTTATCCAGATTACCCTTCAATCTTAATCGCGGATTATGATTTGTTGTGTTGGATGCCGGTGGTATGATGGCATCTTCACTGGGCGCAATACTTATTTCCTTGGCAAAAGAAGGTTCTGCTGATTCTCATGATGAAATGGGCAGCGACAGATTTTAACAGTGGTTCTGGGACCAACTATTGTCCAATATACGTAGAACCAGGAACGACAATAATTCTTATGAATTATGCGTACTGTCATGGAAGAAAAGTAAAGATTCTCCTCACTTCGAAAATCCTCAAGGAAGATATGAAATTTTGACTAGTATCAAATGATGTAAGTTATCTAGACAACTGTTTTATAAGAGAATTGAAAACATAAATTCTTTACGAGATAAATTAAGTATTATAGGCTCGATTGCAGAAGAACATGGAGTAACAAGTTTGTGTGATATCTCCATACTATTACGAATTAAAACCCATAGAAAGTGTGTGGAGTAGTAAAGGAGTACGTTGAGAGCATAACTTCGTATTTAAGCAAAAGGAGGGAAAATGTTTAATAAACGATACTTCTGATCCAGTCACGTAAGATCAGTGTTTACATTACTGCAAAAACGATGAAGAGTATGTGTGTAAAGCAAATCAGCTACAGGTCATTAGGTTAACTAGTACTTCCACCAAAAATGTATTTTCATATGCGTTTCTGCATTAAAGGTACAAGTAAATAGTCCAAAAAACGGAAAGCTATATAAATAAAGCAACAAAGAAAACGACAGAGAGCCCGGAATGAGATAAAAAGAAGCACGGTGATTAAACACATCGCCAAAAAAATATCTTAATCGATGTTGAAAATGTTTTAATTCAGACGTAATTTAAATTAGGAAATATGTGGAAAAGAGAGAACTAGTGTAATTTTGTGTTCATCAGTTCAGTATATCACATAAACTTGTATGGACCGGGCAGTATCTTAAAAATATGGAACAATGTTTGATAAAATATAAAGCAATAAAAATTCTTCACTTAAAGTATTTTTTTTAGATATGAGAATATGAGAAGTCTATAAGAATCTCTGACTTATATCCTAAAAGGGGAGACGGGAGATAATCTTCGCAGCAACAGCCAAGGCGGGCCTACCAAATTGTGTTTGCATCTTAAGATTCCAAATTCAGTAATGAGCTAGCAGGGGGTGGTCAGCATAAAGTGTTTTCTGAGTTCGAGGCCTAATACATTCCATTTCCATCAAGTAGCTCCTCAAATCATTCCCAAAGGTATCATGGGACTGGCGGCTCGCCGCATCAAACCTCCTTATGTACCGTATCACGAGTCAAACCTTGGTCCGTAAAAGATAACGGACTTGAATATCAAACATTGGTTCTCACCTGACCCCTCAGAGGGAGAAAGACATACATATGCACGTGTGCACTCAAATATTTCTTAAAATGCAGTTTTAGATTCGAGGAATGTTAAAATTAACATTTTTAGTGGATATCAATCGTTGAGTGGAAATCCACACCTCCATCTATGTAAGTGGTCAAGTAATAGCGTTGCAAATGAAATATATTTAGTATCACATTGAAATGACGACGGTTAGAGGAAATCTTCATCATTTCAGTGGTATTGCATAGAGGACGCAAGGTGAGCTTGTTGTGTAAATGCACGCACAAGAAAGTGTCATATGACAGTATTGGTGGAGGGCGTGTTGATGTGTGTAATATTGATTGTGATGAGAGCATGGAAGCCGTACATGTGTTGATAGGGCAGACGAGTCCCCATGGCGGATTCTCAAGTCCCAGATATAGTTACTCCATGAAAACACGGCGATTACCGCACGAGAAGCAATTTGTACTACATACCGGGAACCTAATGAGCCGTCGAGACAGAAACAGTTTACGGCCACCACGTCCCTATGGGGCATTAGCAGTCCCACGCTTTAAACATAGTAATTGTTAAACAGTAGATACTTTCTCTGGAAGTGACACGGAACAACAACTTACATACCTCTGTTTCAACATCTGATGTGATTCGTTATTTATATGTAAATGACAAATTCACATACATTTGTGGTAAACACTATTCATATTCGTAAAATGTTCTTCTGTCCCACTGTTACACGCTTCAGTAGACAATGTAAACACTGTTGCAGTATACCCAAAAGTTTTCAAACAAGCTCTTTTGACGGAAAGAAAATATAGCAAAATCGTCAACTTTCATGGCACTTGGGAGTGATCTAGACTTGCAATATTACCTTACAAAATGTATATCGTCATAAACTTTAGCTTGACGCAAATTACGTATTTTAATAGTCTCTACCGTCATCAAATGACAAGTTTGTATTTCACAACATAAGTGTTTTACAGGTTAGTTGAACTCGGAGCAAACATATTGCAGTTTCTGCAGCGCATCGAAAATATAGGTGACATAACTTAATAAAAAACGATAGTTAGACCGATTTTACCAACATCCATTCAGTGTGTCTCCTCTTCCTGGGCCATATTTCCTGGAATATACTTTCCTTTTGAAAGGAATGTCCAGATATTTTTGAAAAGTCAAAAAGTAGACGATTTTTTCTAAGTAAATGATAATAGGAACAGAGGATTTATACTGAAATTCATTACCTTACATTCATTCCGCCTTACCAAGGTAGCTCGGTTTCGATCCCAGGGGACCGCAAAGTGAGATTTGTGGCGGTTAACACGACGCTGGGGCGGGATTTTTTCTGGGATCTCCGGTTTCGCCCGCCATCTCATTTCACCAATGCTCCATTCTCATTTCATGTATCATCAGTGTCACCGCCTGCGGTGCCGTATGTAGTAAAACGGGCGTTAAACACTATACATTACACATTAGTTGCCTTACATTCGATGTAGCTAGCTGTTTATACTCCAAATGTGTTGTATATGCCATTTACACGATTTTTGGAACTGAGTTCATCTCTACCCCTCTTTGTCTCACTCTTTCTGTCTCTCTGTTTCTCTCTCTCTCCATCTATCTCATCCCTCACTGAACAATCTTCATAAAATTCGTTTCATATGAGTATCAGTTAAGTACTTACTAAGAAACTGCAAATCTACCATTTCGTAGACGTTGCAATTTCAAACATTTGAGACTTATTTAGTGCCACTTTCTGCAAAGGGAAAGGAATGACGAAATATGCCATAAATGTATTTAAAAATTCAAGTGACTAAGCTAGAAAATAACTGGAATTCGCTGGAAAAACAAAAAAACAAATTAAGTATGCACTTATTTCCGGGAATAGCATACATAAAAAATAAAGTGCAACTTAAAATGAAAAATTGAATCAGGCTTAAAAGATTCAAATTATTGCAGAAAATCGAACCATCCATATTGGGCCAGCGTCCTGATGCTCCAATCGCTTGAGCTCTCACGACGAGATACTCGTAGTGCATTAAATCCTTCAAAACTTACGATTGATCTTATACCTTAAAGGTGACTTGCAGTGCTGCAAGTGCTTTCAACTTCTGGGCTTTATAGTCAACCATTATTAGAGTTAATTTATATATGGAACACTTGAAATGTTGCAATTGTTTTAAATTGTGGACTTTGTTACCCTCTGTTAGGGTTAATAAATCATTTTCAATGCTTCATGTACCTTTAATTTATGGATAGAGCTAATTTACGTATAGAACACTTGCAAAGCTGGAGGTACTTTTGATTTTTGGTTTTATAGTTAACCTCTGTTAAGGTTAATTTATATACAGAACACTTGAAACATTGGAGTAGCGTTAGAAGTGTGATATTTCATTTGTTTTGAGATCAACTTGAAATATTTGCTATGATAGCTCAGGCAATACATTTATTAGCATGGAGAGCCAAAGATTAAAGTTTGATCCCCTAACATAGTTTGGATGTTTCGAATTTGATTCAAATGTCCAACTATTTACCTATACGCCACCTCATACGACCATTTACATAACACATCCTCTCTCAATAATTTTTTAAGAATTTTGATTGAAAAATATATTTGAATTACTAATGTGAACATTATTATATGTACTTTGAGTTTTCTGTGAATATCCCCGGAACACTTCATTATTCTTCAGCCCGCCTCGGTAGCGTAGATGGTAGCGTGTCTGCCTCACGTTCAAGAGGTCCCGAGTTCGAATCTCGGCCAGGGTGAGTTACCTGGATAAGGTTTTTCCGAGGTTTTCCCTTATCCTTAAAGACGAATGTCGGGTAGCTCCAAGCTTCATGGATCCTGGACACATTTGAGCATCATTTCACCCATCTCATTCACCGTATGATATGATTTAACGGTGGAGGACGTAAAATTAAAAAAAAAACTTCATTATTCTTACCAAATTTCAAAGGTTTAAAGAGGTGTGGTATAGAATCACCTTGATGTAGGATACCTATGTCTGTGACCAGTAAGTTTTAAGTAATATAATGATATCCTAGAGATATGGCAAATAAAAACTGAATTCAATGGGTAGAGATTTCCTCTCTAAAATAGTTAATCTTTTCTTCAAAATCAATAAAATTAGCTAAAATTGCGGTATTAAAAGTTATGAGCCTTGCTTTTATGGAAGAATGCTTCGTCAGCAAGGCAGGGGCACCACTGATACCTCTACGTACAGATAGAGAACCATGTTTATCGGTGACAAGCAGTTAGCCGTTCGGAATTTCAGTTCTCTTAATTTACGCAATGATCTTTTAAAGCAGCACACGGCGCAAAGAGATTTATGTTTCTCAGTGGATACTGCTTATCCCTCTGCCAGTCTGTACGCCGTCACAGAGTATTTGCTGCAGACATGAATGTGATTCAACTTTCTCGTGGCGTGTGTAATATACTGGCACAGATCTGACATAGAGGTACTATTTCCAGCCCAGACGGCACCAATATTCCACCTGCCGACAATAATCTTCGTTACGGATCTTGGCGATAAATGTATTTTTATGTGAATTGTAGTGACAACAGCTTTTAAATCTCACAAGAATAATACAATCCAGATTAAGACTTCAGTAGACTTCTCTAGATCGCAAAAATGCTTGGGTAGGAGAAACAGATGTTGAACTGATCAATTGGAGGCACGAGGTCCGTGGATGCTGGATATTACCTTTGAGAAAACTCCATAGCGTAACTTTACAGGAACTTCAGTATTTAAAAATTTTATTTTAACTTAAGTAGTATAAACTTTTTTTAAGTTAATATGCACAGGCTACTTATATGATGCGGAGACACAAATTACCTGTTTATTTCATAGATATTCCTATTTGTTACTTGAGGATTCATTTAGACAGTTCCATTTATACCTACGCAGCGTAATTGATATTGACTAATGATGCTGCATATTGACCAATTACGGTCGTTGCAAGAATGCAACTTGATCGGATAAAACGTTATCTCTTTACTGAACCATAGTATTACCCGAATGTACTTCAGTCCTGTCCACTTCAGTTTCCACTAAAGAAAACTAGCAGTTCCCTTCAGCTACTAACTTTGAAAATGGTGTTTATAATCAATTTACATCCAATTAGTGTCACTTTTGAGAAAACAATGTGTACTTGAAAAAAGTGTCTTTATTGTGTTATAATTTAGCATAGAATTTTGATGTTAATTATTTTCTCATCCTCACTGTTGATACAACACGAAAGCAAAAAGCCCTATGTAGGTAGATGCTACAGAAATCAACTGCCAAACTTTTAGCGGTTACACAGCAGCGTTAGACATGACATTTATATAGGTTAATTGATGGAAATAATCATTTCTTCCACATGCCATAGCTGGGATTTGAACCACAGATCTCCCGCTCTCCGTGCTGTTGCTCTAAACCACTGAGCTACTATGGCCAACTTGCCGACATGACATTAAATTCTCCAACTGACTCGTATGTTTCCCAGTAGACCACTAAGGGTTCTCATATGCTATGAGACGCACCTTTTGTGGCGACTTACTGTGCTACAAGTACTTAAGACCCAGGCTTCATATTTAAACCACTATGTTCTTTATTTTAGGTCAATTGATGGAAATAATCATTTCTTCCACACTAGCCGTGTGTAGGCTAAGTTTTGAATGAGCTGAGCCAGACTGAAAAATTCAATGCCATGGCGGGGATTTGAATTACGTATCTCCCGCTCTCCGTGCAGTTGCTCTAAACCACTGAGCTACTATGGCCAACATGCCGATATGACATTAAATTCTCCAACTGACTCACATGTTTCCCAGTAGACCACTAGGGTTTCTCATCTGCTATGAGATGCACCTTTTGTGGCGACTTACTATGCTGTCCCAGACTTCATAGTTAAACCACTATGCTTTTTATTTTAGGTAAATTGATGGAAATAATCATTTCTTCCACACTAGCCGTGTGCAGGCTGAGTTTTGAATGAGCTGAGCCAGACTGAAAAATTCAATGCCATAGCGGGGATTTGAACCACAGATCTCTCGCTCTCCGTGCGGTTGCTCTAAACCACTGAGCTACTATGGCCAACGTGCCGACATGACATTAAATTCTCCAACTGTCTCGTTCTCGCTAAAGTAGCCACCATTCAATCATTAGCCGAGTTCTTATATGCTGAACTCACTCAAAGAATCACAAAACTGAATTAAATTACTGAATATCTGATAAATGGTTAAAGCTATGAATATATATAGCAAAATCTGGGTCCTGATCGGGTTATAGCATTAGGTATACAGATTATTGTCATGTTTGTCTCTCATTCCCTCTTTCTTACCTTTGCCTAATTTTTAGTCATTGCTTCTACTATTCTCCCCCCTCTTCATCCTTCCCAACATATTTTTACCCTCTTATCTACAATCCCTCTCATCATATCCCTTCCCTTCTCTTTATACAACTTACATTTTATGACATTTTCTCGCTTTAGCTTTTTCTAGGCTGTTAAGAAAAATGAAATAGCGAAGAAATGAGATAAAGAAAGGAAAAAATCTGATGTCTTACATCCATAAGAGTGCATCGATCACCTTCATTTTTTATATGGCTCCATAAACCGTTGCTGCAGTTCTACCTAAATCCTCGGCTTAACAGTCGTTTCCGAGCCATCGTGTAACGTCCGACCGCTGCGTCCTCCACCTCTGCCCACTGAAGTTTTCATGAATGAGTTGTGGTACTGGAGTGTGACGTGGTCTGCACCCTGATTCCTCCTTGCCGCAAAGTCAAGTAGCTCCTTAATTGGCTCCTCAGACATCTAACGAGGCTGAGTGATTCCGGACAAGGCCTCCTATCGAAGATAAATCTCCATGACGGAAGAACTGGCCGGGATCAAACCCGAGTCTCCCCCTTGTGAAAGAGTAGCGCTACTACCGTGCTAAGTGGACGACATATTAATCGGGATAATGTTCTGGAGAAATGGTTTTGCGCATTCTTTTGTATGTCTGAGGGGATACAGAAAACTGAAGCGATAGTGGAATGTTTAAAATACGGATGTCTTTGTTTTGTTGACAGCACTTCAAAAATGACAAAGGTTAAAACATTCCAACTAATAATAACGGATATATTGGAAATAGCGGCTGCTACAAAAACATCATTAAAAACAAATTCTGTTAAAAAAGTCTACATTTTTGGTGCAGTAAGTTTTGTCTACCATTTATACAAATGCCATGCAATTCGTTCTGTATGAAGAGACTATTCCTAGAATATTCAATACGCACATTTTATTTGTTATCTACAGAGTGGCGCACAAAATGTCATCCATTGAAGTTGTGTAATAAATATGCTAATTGCGGATTGGCACATTGAAATAATGTGACAATTAGCCTTAATTCGTGCATGGTTCAACAGATTGTCAATATTGCGCATGCGTGATTCCACCGCTTTAGGATTTGTGATGGACAACACGGCGCTGGGGCGGGTTTTCTCCGGGACCTCCGGTTTCCCCCGCCATCTCATTCCACTGGTGCTCCATCTTCATCTCATGTATCATCAGTTTCACCGCCTGCGGTGCCGTATGTAGTAAAAGCGGGCGTTAAACACTACACATTACACATTACATTACATTATCACCGCTTCAGTTTAGTAAAATGGCGGACAAAGGCCGGCTGACGCTAGAACAAAAAGTGAAAACTGTGCTGTTTTACAAGGAAGCGAAGAGCGTAGCAGAGACGCAAAGATGTTTTCGTGCTCATTTTTGTACGAGATGGGCCCCCTGCAGACAGAGTATAGACTAACCACACAATTTGAAACTGACGGCCATATTTTAGAGCAAAAGCGACCTCGTGTCAACACAATCCGTACTCCAGAGAATATCGAGGCTGTGAGAGTGGCTTTGTCATGAAGTCCCAGGAAATCCAGAGACGAGCTTCGGCCTAATTGGACATCTCACGTCGTTTGCTTCAAAGAATACTTCATGCTGACGTGAAATTATTCCCATACAAAATGACAGTGTTGCACAAACTGGCGAAACATGACAAGGTACGGCGATTACAGTTTGCGACTTTGGCTCTTGCAAATGATGATGCGGTGATTCATAACGCATGGTGTTCTGATGAGGTTTACGTTCATTTGAACGGTAGCGTCAATAGGCAGCAAATCAGATTTTGGCCACGAGAACTTCCTGATGTTGTACAAGAGATTGAAACTTAGGGGGGGGGGGAAGTTAGCGTATTAGTCTGTGGGGTGCCATATCCAGCCATGGAATCATTGGACCAATCTTTTTCAGTGACACAGTTAACACTGCGCGCTACTTGGACTTGTTGCAGAACAATTTTCTTCCACAACTTTATGTAACAGCGTTCGTTACCAATGGAGACTCAATGGTTTATGCAAGATGGAGCTCGTCCACATACAGCAACCGTTATTTTGGATTTCCTGGAACAGCATTTCGGGCTCCGTGTGATGTCCCATCGGTATTCTGAACGTTTTCAGGGCGGTTGAATATGGTCGCCACACAGCCCAGATATTTATCCCTGTGATTATTCCTTATGGGGATATTTGAAGTAGAGAATCTACCGCAACAAACCACGCCGAGCGGCTATCACAACCTTTTTCCAGGGAATAACAGAAGACATGTGTCGTAGAGTGGTCAAAACGTCACAGTTCGTCTCGAAGAGGTGGTACGTCAACAAGGTGGACATAGTGAACATGTACTGCACGCTCACTGAGCATACACATTCTGATGATTAATGTAAAAAGGATAATATTGACATGCTTTGGTTATTAAAAGTTGTATCAACAATTTTCAATGTATGACATTTCGTGCGCCATCCTGTATGTAAATCTTTCAAATACGTGATTCTAATACAAATCATTTAGGACTATCTTGAGGAAACCAGCAATAATGCAAATGGTTCTAGATAATTTTCTTGAAAATGTCGCGTCGCACCTTTGGAACTTTAATATGAAGTTTGGTATTTCCTTTTTGTGTTATCCTGGATACAGTTCGAGTACGCGAAAGATTTTCTAAAGCTATTTTTTTTTATTTTTTGTACCTTTACTAGTACTTAACTACTTACATATAGTATGATAAGATATGATTATGTGCGGAAGGAGGACTTACTACTTCGACCTAAAGGAGCTCTCTTGTGCCCTCCGTGAGGGACGACACAGAGAATGGCTGGCGCTAGAAACTAGGGTCCTGATTCAGATACCTCGGTGGTAGCTGATACCACCGGCTTCCCTCCCCAACCCCTCCTGCAGTCTTATTCATTACACGTAGAGAGCCCCCGTACCAGAAAACAGAACGTTGCAGACAGCATTATTTTGACCTGCCAAGCAACACTAAGGCACCAGCCAGGCAAATGAAAGGTGAAGTGAAATGGAGCGACAGTCCATTCGAGGGATTTAAGTAACACTACTACATTCACCTAGAGACACGAGGAAACCTCCGAAAAAAGGCATCGGTCAGGAAGGACGGTCCCCGGGATTCGGACCCATAATCTACAGAATGCAAATTACGTGCGCTACGCCTTCACCTCCTCGCTTGGTAACTGTACCCCATTAAAATTTTAATACCGAGATTTCACCGAAAAATCATATATTGAAGAAAAGGTATTTTCAGAAAAACTTCTGAGTGTGTTGTATGGTAGTGCATCTGTCTGTGAACAGCATAATTCAAAGTCGAATATTCGGCTAAATACTAAACTTGGTATTTAAGTAGCATCTTTCAAGGATACGACAGAAGAATTTACAATATTCCCTCCCCCTCGAACCACCGTTTTACTGTAAAAGATTTCGAAACGTCTTAATTTCTTAAAAATGACTAACGAGTTTGATCAAAATAGCATATGTGTAGCTAAATCATTTACAGGACAAATGAAACATACCTTGAATTTTCTGATCATGGCCTCTGAGGTTATTTACATTCTGGATGACTTTTTCATAACTTTTAAGCAACAAGAGATGGACAAAATATTAATGTCCAAAAATATAGATCGCATTAAAGCTCACAATTCATTCGAAATACAATTTTTGTTAATTCCGAGACATTCCTTGTTAATTGTTTGAATCTTTGAATTGTCCGGCACTTAACTTTTCTTTAATGGGAAGTCGCTATTCGTTTTGTTATACAAATAGAACAGAGTTTCTGAGCTATTGCATGGTGTAAAACTCTCAAAGGATTTGACTCACTTAAGATTACTGTATGCCCATATTACCACATTCTAACTAAAATAAAATATTTATAAATTTCCATAAAGTTTTACCTCGATTAATATGAAATGGGGGGTACATAGATGAGTAAGCTTATGTAAGAATACTTTTAAAGAAAAAAAACTGATATGAACACAACACATTAGAATATTTTTAATACACGAAACAGCTTGAAAATATATGTTTATGACGACACCGAATTCTTCAAGGTAATGCAATACCTGTTCTACCTACTAGGTAAGTAATACGGCAGAGGAAGTACATGGACAAGGAGGGAGTAGAAGAGGAAGAAGAGAAAGAAAAATAAGAAGAACAATAAAACGAAAAGGAAGGAGAAGAATTTCCTAATCAGAAATTAAATTACTTTTGTTTGTCTCCTTGCCAAATATGGTCACAATTGGTGCTACGGTGTGGATATGTGTTCAGCACAAATAAACTTTCAGATTTGCAGTTCCTACTGCTATGCTGTGCCATTTATTATCAAACGAACTTTCCAACATTACAGCTTGCCATTTTAGACGAGTGAGAACAATTTTTATTTATAATGCATTTATGGTTGGCACATAATATAAAGTAATACTTATTAATCATAATTTATAATTCTTACACATAACATAATTTAGAAATTCTGTTTAAGTGACAATTATTAACTGAAGTTACAATAGGTAGCTGAAGTATTAGACGTCATAGATAACGGTATCATAGGAACATTATAAATGTTTGCTTTGATCTATTAAAATATTTCTTGAGCGTTACTCAATGTATGTTATTCGGAAGCACATACAGGAGTCCAGTTATTTACCAAAAATTAAGAATATGTTTGTTTTGTCTTTCCTCTTAAATACCCAAAGTAATTTAACAAAATTCATCAGAATTATTTTTAAAAATTTTAAAAATTATTAAAATATTCCCATGTAATACTTTTGCAACTGTTCTTCGCTATTTTGCTACTCGTTATCGAAGTCTGGACTGCACAACAGGTAATAACTGCTAGGTTAACTGCCGAGAAACAATGCAAGGAACGTCTAAAAGGGAACCAGATAATTATACCAATCGAATGCGTGGCCGCAGAAAAGCACAGAGAAGTCTTGTCTCTCATCTCAAGAGAAGTGTATTACATTTTGTGTATGAGAACACTTGTACCTCAAAAGAGACAGTTGACACTCGTGATGATATACGTATTTATGAATAATGTAACGATGATGTGGCTATGACTTATAAATCCTATTAGAATTGCTTGATTGTGTAATCGACTTCTTTAATTTTCTCGATCGTTTTTCTATGCTAGGTAGAGGTATTTTATTCCACCCATTTTTAAGTGAGCGCGTGCATTTGGGAGGGTGAGAGAAAAGAGAGAGATAGAGACAAAATATATATATATATATATATATATATATATTTGTAATTTACGTCCTCCAACGTTATGTCATATCGAACGATGAATGGAATGGGTGAAATGATGCTCATATGAGCCCGGGGTCCATGGAGCTTAGAGTTACCCAACATTCGTCTTCCAGGATAAGGGAAACCCCGGAAAAACCTTATCCAGGTAACTCACCCTGACCGAGATTCGAACTCGGGACTTCTTGAACGTGAGTCACACACGCTATCACCTACGCTACCGAGGCGGGCGAGAGAGAGAGAGACAGAGCAGCATCGCTCAAAAAGAAGTCAGGTAAACACTATACTTGGTATGTAAATACCTTTTCCAAGGATTGACACAAAGATATTCAGAACATTTCCCTAACGTAAACTCCCTTTAAACATATTTTTGGTATCTTTTCATTTTGTTAAAGCACCCATAATAAGTTGATGAATAGCTGTTTTACAGGTAATTAACGTAGACTGTATCCACAAGTGAAGGTACTGTACGGGATGAAGCTCTGTGTGTTTGCAGGATGCAAGGCTTGAATAATCAGAAATTATCACGTTAGATTTTTTTCATTAATACCCTGCCTTTTTAGATCCGCACACATTCGCACTCTCATTCATACTTCCAGACTCTGGGGAAGATGGGAAATCGTCTTGCTTAGTGAAAAATCCCCACCTCCTGATAGGAAACGAACCCGGCACCCCGCACTCAGCAGGCAGGTGCTGTACCTACTGAGCTACGGGTTCAAATTGTTTTTGTTCCTTACGCGGCTACCAGTGGTGGTGTTCTCGCTTCCAAGCATTTGTTCGTTACGAGTACCAACCTGCTGTAATTTATTATGGCTGAGGGTACCTCAGATTCCATTCGTAAACGACATCTTGTGGTCCACAGCGAGATTCGTCATTTTATTTTGAATATAACACAAAAATGTCACAAGGAATCCAGGCAAAATTCCTTAAATTTCCCATTCAAACAGGCAGCAAAGGGGGCAGAAGAATATATTTGTAATTCGCCTCCTCCGACGTTAAGTCATGTTGAACAATGAATGAAATGGGTGAAATGATGCTCAAATAAGCCCAGGTTGCATAGAGCTTAGAGTTACCCAACTTTCCACTTTCAGAATAAGGGAAAACGCCAGAAGAAACCTTATCCAGATAACTCACCCCGACCGAGCTTCGAACTTGGGACCTCTTGAAAAACATAGTAATTTGAGCAACAAGAAGAATATTTTTTTCTGCGGATGTAGTCACGCTACAATCTACGCTACAGACACGGGCAGCAGGCTATTGTGAAAAATCAGAAAATTTCATCCTGGAGATTAGAGACGGGGGTAAACAACCTCAGAAGCAAGGTGGAGTTTCTGTTGTATTTTCAACACCGAGGAAAAAAGAAGTTAAATGAAATGAACACTAGTACACTAGTAAACAGTCATCCCTAAATGGAGTCATACTACAAGATTAGACAGGTAATAACAGTTAAAGCTGTTTGTCATGTATTTGCACTGTTCAGTTTTTATGCATTCATTGAAAACCCAGAAGCGCTACTGGCCACATTTTTGGCCACTACCATTCTCCTCCCCTCTCTAATAATGTAAACTTGATCGCATTCCTCCCAACCACACAGAGCTTGGTGCCATACACTTTATAAGCCCGGCGCTGTCGAGTCAACTAAATTGTAGAAGTAAATCAAATATAGACTTCTTCAGTTTTATAATGTCAAGTTTGTTAATTAATATTTTAAATAAACAGAATAATTATTTAAAATCAAATGTTGCATTACGCAATAGTTCTTAGGGCGGTTGACGCTTTCTTTAGTTGTTAGTTGCTATGGATTGTAAACATAGATTTTACTTGTTTGTTACTGCTTAACGTCCATTAACCAAGTAGATCGTATCAAATGATGGATGATTTGAGTGAAATGATGTTCGAATGAACTCCATATCTGAGAAATTAAAGTTACCTGACATTCATATTTTCAGAATAAGGAAAACCACGACACAAACACTTCATCTAGCTAACTTTATTCGTGAAAATAGTCCTGATAAGTCCAATTTGTGAAGTTGAAATTTCTTCTATGTATTTTTTTTGTTTATAAAATTCTGTTACAAAGATTATAATAAAATAAATGTGTATTGCCTTGCATTCCTTAAAAGAAAGTGTTCTACCCTCGTTGCATTATTCATGATACAGTTTTATCTGAAGGCAACTTAAAACTACGCCTTAAGTGTTGTAATAATATCACATACATAATCAATATTCGAATGTTTATCTTGAGGCAGCGAATACGAGGCATGTTTTTTAAGTCAGTACCGTTTTGCGATTCAGCCGCCGCAGCGCTACGGTCGGCGTTCCGCGCATGCGCGCTGGTTACCTACATCTCTTGTCTACGCACTGACGCCATTACAGTCTGATTCTTCATTATATGCGTTGGTTACTGAGTGTTTAAGATGCCTCCGACAATCGTGAGTCCCGCCGATTGTGAAGTACAGGCTGTTATACCATTTCTTAGTGCTAAAGGCGTAAAACCAATCGATATTCATCGTCAGATCTGTGAAGTTTACGGACAAAACATTATGAGTGGTGGAATGGTAAGGAAATGGGTGAGATGGCCGCACAAATGTGCATGATGAAGAACGGAGTGAGCGTCCTTCGGTCGTTACTGAAGATTTGGTGCAGAAAGTGGACGAAAAAGTGAGAGAAAACAGACGCTTTACAATTTCATCATTGTGCGACTATTTTCCTCAATATTGTCGTAGTGTTTTGTATCGCATTGTTACCGAGAACTTGAAATACCGGAAATTGTGTTTACGTTGGGTTCCGAAAATATTGACGGCTTTGCACAAAACCCAACGTTTAGGCAGTGCATTGACTTTCCTTGAGCGGTACCACAATGAAGGTGGAGATTTTTTAGACCAAATTGTTACTGGTGACGAAACATGGGTGGCCTACATCACACCAAAATCGAAACAACAATCCATGGAATGGCGACATTCATCATCACCCACAAAAGTGAAGTTTAAGCAAACAATTTCTGCCCGGAAAATCATGTGCACAGTTTTTTGGGGGGACAGAAAAGGAGTATTGCTAGTGGAGTTTCTGCCTCGTAATGAGACAATGCAGCGTATTATTGTGAGACATTGAACAATCTGCGCCGTGCAATCCAGAACAAAAGACGTGGCAAGTTGAGTAAGGGTATCGTTTTGCTGCATGACAATGCCCGTCCACGTGTGGCTAATCGGACCAAAGATCTCATCAAATCTTTTCAATGGGAAGCTCTAGATCATCATCCATACAGCACTGATCTGGCGCCCCGCGACTACCATTTGTTCCTGCACTTGAAGAAACATCTGGGCGGTCAGCGTCTTCAAGACGATAACGAAGTCAAAACAGTTGTGATACAGTGGTTAACACGTCAGGCGACAGAATTTTATGAGGAGGGTATTCAAAAAACTGGTGCCACGTTATGACAAGTACCTCAATATTCTCGGAAATTATGTAGAAAAGTAGATTAAGGTACAGGCTTTCATGTAAAAATAAAATTATTGCGATATCTATGCACGTCTTTTTTAATTCCAAACGTTATTGACTTAAAAAGCATGCCTTGTATTACGAAGTTCTGACAAAATGAACCTGATTTCAGGGTTAATCGTAATGATATAACATTGCATGATGTTCCTTATGTGAATATGTCAACTCTAGACATAATAATTAATGTTTTGAACAAATTGTTTAGATGGGGGATATAAATAAGTGAAAATTCTATCGCATCCTTCGAAGATGATACACTTGAATAGTACATTTAGTATTCATCCAGTTGAAGTTATTCTTTTAACACACATACACAGACAGTTTTTTTTTTATCTATAATATGCTTTTGTTATGTACAGGAGACCTCAAACGCTATTTCCGTCTAAAAATTAGCATCGGATTTTTAAACGCATTTATTTTTTCTACTTAGCGTAGGTATGTGGTAAACAATATAAAATGTTCAATATATTTATGTTTTAAATATAATTGGAAATATGCATCATTTGATAAATACTCATATGTGCAATTTTAACAAAATTATAAAGAGTTTAGTAAAATAAATATTGATTGCCTATTGCTTAAGTAAAAAATCACATTATATGAATGTAAAAGTATTGACTATTATGTATTTCAAATGGGAAGAGTTCTCGCCTGTAGCCAATCAGATGCGTTAGAGCCTTCACCGATGCCACGTCGTTATCCCCACTCTTTTTATGTTTCCCTCTCTCTCGCACACTTGCAAGAAGAGTTCGTGGCGCTAGACGTAAGGGAACGGAAACTGAATTTTCCAAAGTTTTATAATAATGCAGTTGTTGAAATCACAATTGCAACATGAATATTCGTATATTACACAAATGTTTTAAACATTTAGTTTAAAGTTAATTATATTTTATCAATTACTTATTTTTCTAATCCAACGAAAATACCAGCGGTGCATCAATATAGCTGAGAATGTTACTTACCTTAAGAGATAATTTGTTATTATCATTGTCTTCAACGTCTGAGTACTGCAATTTATGATGATAGGTTTCAAAATCTCGTTACGTGCAATTTATTTCCAAAAGTCGTCTTCTTGTAGTATATCTGATGTATCACGCGGTTTTCACAGTCTTGTTGTGTTCTTGTCAATTTCTTCGTGAATAAGTCGTTCAACGTCAGTCAGTTTAAAAATATTATTTCTGTTTGCAACATAATTTGAGCCCACATTAACTCTATTTGATTATTGTAGCAGTAGTAAGGGGAGAAGATGGATCACGTCTCATTGATCCGGCTGATACACTTTTTCATGGAAGGGTAACTGAATAATGCTGCTTTGAACTCTAGAGTAAATAGAGATTACGAACCATTCATAAACAAATATATAATGTGACCAGAAACGTTCGGCTAGACCAGCAAGAAGTGTATCGTTTCCTCTCGACGAATTTAACAAACACATTGACTTATTCAAAGTTCATATTTCTTTCACCACGTCATGTCAAATGTTTACGTTACAGTTCTGAGTAATTTCAAATATACTTTCAGGCATACATGCCAATCAATAATGATTCTCGTTACAATACTTACGTCGCAATGCATTGTTATAATATAATGGCATCTACTTTTATTTATTTGTGTTAAGAAAACTATTTGAGCTAAAAATGATGGATTCTTACGGTTACGTTAAATACATTACTCTCTCCTTCCTCATGGATCAGTTTTTTCAAAATCTGAATTTTTGTCTTAGCGCGAATAGTATTTGTTAGAGATTGATTAGTTAGGCACTCCTCACACACCACTTAGGGGGAATGCAATACGACAACACCGCAGGACTCCGATTGGTTGCTCACCTATTTCCCATCTGAAACACATAGAATACCAATGACATTAATTAAGGTTTAGGAATAAGTTCAATTTTTGACCGAATTTAAAATAAACTTATAATTATATCAGAAGAATGAAGATGAGACCCGCTGCAAGTTTCTACCAACAGGAATGGTTGGTAATGTTACAGAATAAGGAATGGAGCGAATAGAAATGGGGAGAAAAGTATATCTTGGTGCATGAACAGAGATTGGCAGCAGTTTAACAGAGATTATACGCGGACTGGTTATCGACAAATGTTATAACGGTAAAGGCGGACACTGGCTCTGTAAACAACCGCAGATTTATACTCACTTAATGATATCGAAGAACTAAATCCTGTATCTCATAACGTGGTCCACGGTTGTTTAAGCGGCAATAAACTGCCGCGTTGGCAACGCGCGCGTTTCTACACCCATATTGAGCTTTCATAAAGAGTGTAAATTAAGCAACAGATGGAGCAACCCGACCCCTAATCCCATACAATCCGTTATAGTAGCCATAATCCTGGGCTTTATCCCCCCTGCTACACGACAATTTAATTGCCTACTTTGTATTCAGATTAATGTTGGTTGCAACGAACCGCAGCTGTTGTTAATTTTAACGATGTACATGTCGATAGATAGTGCTGCCCCTACGACCGTACTATGTAACTTGTTTACCAATTCAAACTGGCTATTATTTTAACAAGTGCCTCTACCGAAATATAATTTATCTTGTTAGTAGGATTATACATGTTTCCGGTACTGCTGATAATGGTTAGGCTAATGAGATGTTAGGATACGGAATTATTGTTGGGATTTTGTTAAAGCCAATATTTTCTTAGTTTTAAAGCGTTATTCATACACTATGCTTATTTGGTCTAAGTCAGTGTGAATGTCTAAGGAATTCATGGTTATCACTGAAGCTCTATTTTATTAAGTAAGAGTTTATGGACTTAGCCTAAGATAAAATGAGCTGATAGTTTTCAGTTAATTTTCGATTTTCAATGATTAGCAATCAATACTAGTGTACTCGTATATAAGAGATTTCCCTCTCCTCTGTGTATTTATTTATTTATTTATTTATTTATTTATTTATTTATTTATTTATTTATTTATTTATTTATTTATTTATTTATTTATTTATTTATTTATTTATTTATTTATTTATTTATTTATTTATTTATTTATTTATTTATTTATTTATTTATTTATTTATTTATTTATTTATTTATTTATTTATTTATTTATTTATTTATTTATTTATTTATTTATTTATTTATTTATTTATTTATTTATTTATTTATTTATTTATTTATTTATTTATTTATTTATTTATTTATTTATTTATTTATTTATTTATTTATTTATTTATTTATTTATTTATTTATTTATTTATTTATTTATTTATTTATTTATTTATTTATTTATTTATTTATTTATTTATTTGTTTATATATTTGTTTATTTATTTGTTTATTTATTTGTTTATTTATTTGTTTATTTATTTATTTATTTATTTATTTATTTATTTATTTATTTATTTATTTATTTATTTATTTATTTATTTATTTATTTATTTATTTATTTATTTATTTATTTATTTATTTATTTATTTATTTATTTATTTATTTATTTATTTATTTATTTATTTATTTATTTATTTATTTATTTATTTATTTATTTATTTATTTATTTATTTATTTATTTATTTATTTATTTATTTATTTATTTATTTATTTATTTATTTATTTATTTATTTATTTATTTATTTATTTATTTATTTATTTATTTATTTATTTATTTATTTATTTATTTATTTATTTATTTATTTATTTATTTATTTATTTATTTATTTATTTATTTATTTGTTTATTTATTTATTTATTTATTTATTTGTGCATTCATTCATACATTTATTTATTTTAATTTAACGTCCTCCATCAGGTCATACGGACGATGAATGAAATGCGTAAAATGATGCTCATTGGTGGTCCATAGAGCTTAGAGTTATCCAAAATGCACCTTTTAGGATAAGGTAAAACCCCAAATAATCTTACCCAAATAACTCACCTTGACCGAGATTAGAATCTGTGATCTCTTGAATGTGAGGCATATACGCTACCCCTAAACGACAGGGGCGTGCTTAAGTGCTTGAGCGATTGTTTTGACTTAAAATGTTCTATATAGGATAAACATTTAGAAAGTTATACCATTTTTTGTTAGTAGTCTTTGTGTACGTTAACTGACTGAACGGAAATGAAACGTCCCGCTTGCAACTGTAACGAACAAGCACATTGCTAATACTCAAATTATTACTATTATGCGGAAAATGTTGTTTTATTACTGGTTTTCAAAATATCATATGAGAGCGGAGTTAGACAGAGAGGAGTATTAAGATCAACGAAGTGGATAGAGAGTAGGCACTGGAACGGGAGAGAGAGGGGCGGAAGGAATAGGATGAGAAAGATGGTGAGAGAGGAGCAGAAACAGAGAAAGATAGGGGAGAGGCAGAAGATAAAGAGGGAGAGAAGTAGGTATCTGTGCATAACGCAGTAAATAAAAGAAGGGCTGTGGTTTATGCTTGTGTTAGGTAAAATACTGTCCTGCATCGTGGCGTAGTTTGATATGAGAGTTGTGCATTGATTCCCTGCCACGGATGCACCTGGGTTCGTTCATACCTCAGAGAGGTACGGATTTTAAGACACAGGTGTAGGGCTGGTGCCCACTAAGCATCTTGAACAAATTGAGTAGCTACGATAGGTAACGAATCCTGGTCTAGAAAGCCACTATTTCCGGCTAGAGGTGCGTGATGCTGACCGCATCACCTCCCCGTATCGGCTGGATGATCGTGCACTTCCGCCTTGCGTTATGTTGACGTGAGGCCGGCAGTCGCTTTGGCTGAGCCAGCCCGCTCTGATGCGGATTTTACGCCATGGGTTACTTATGCAAAATGCTATATGCGTTTCAATTTTCTAGACCATAAGCAGTCAATCCAAGTATGAATAGTTAAAAGTATTCTCAATGAGGTTATTAATACTTGAATATACTACATTTTAAATATGTAATCTTACATTATTGCAACTCTGATTTTATCAAAGTAATTTTGTGGCATATGTTAAGGTATTACAATGTAGCAAACAATGTGTAAGTTTATATTAAAATAAATCGATGATAGGGACATTCTGAATACCGTTTGTTTACTATCGTTATATTTTGTCTATCTTTAAATGTGATGTTATTTTAGGAATGCTTTCAGTATTCTTTCTATTCAGTATTTTGAATTGTTGTTTTATAGTAAATCAGAAAACAAATTTCTGTAGAATTTTCGATGCTCTTCTTCAGGTAAATATTCTATTCTTGGACATCAGATCATGTTTCTTTTCAGTTGTTACTCTGTTAGACAATTCACTTAGATGCCGCTCAGCCTCTTTAAGATCATTAACAGTGACTCCTTTTCTTAGAACTGATATTTGTTTCCTTGAACTAGCCTTATTAAATGTATCTCTTATAAAAATGACAACAGGAAAGCTGGACTTCATATGTATACAAACTGCAGAACTTATATTCAGATGCTAATAGGTAATCAACTTATCAGCGTTTTCTGAAAGTTAAGGAAGTCGCATTCTTCCAGCCAGAACTTTGAAGGGATTACTCAGCTTGGAACATTTTACAGCTTTGTGCAGATCTTTAGGAATGTAACTTTCCATTACTCTCTGTTTTTCGATCAGTGCGAAATCCCTATCACACTGCATGAAACTATGTCCACTGACAAGAAATTTATGATCTATTTGATCAAATAATTGGTTAGCAACTAGAAATATGTATTTGAAAATTAGCATCTTCTTGTTCTGGCCAATGCAGTTGTCACTCCAAAGGACTATACTCCTTTTATGAATGCAGTCCATGTTCACCACTTTTAAAAGACATGATGCAATTTCATTACCTCCTCTCCCTGTGATTCCTTCAAGTCACATACACATATAAGAGCAGCCAGTATCACACAAATGAAAACAAAAATTAAAACAACTAAGCTGGGGTTTATAAAACATTTCACAATGTGTCAATGCCATTTATTTCCATATTTACGTGTACAGAATTAATATTGTAACCACACATTCATAGCCACATACAAGTTCTTGGAGCAAGCTAGAGGAGGGAAATGTACGCGGGAAATGAATTTGCAATTGACACCACTGTAAAGAAATAGCGTCCTTGTTTAACAATGGTGCTCTCTTTTGAGGAACTTCGCGACCACATTATTCTGTGTTTCACTTAGCGCTTATGTAGAGATATGCAGGATACCGTATAATACCATTGTAAAGAAAACTTTAACTTTTTTTTTTAAATTTGGCATGTAGCCCCTTTGAAAGGTTCACTCTTCTATTTAGAAGTGCTATCAGAACTCGGAGACAGTCACATAACACATATTGCAGGTGGAACACTGACCCTTAGGGTTCGTCATTAGCATCTCACATCTTTGCTTCGGCAGTTGGAGACTGACATCACGTTTAAAAGTGCTTTGGTATTGCTTACACTGTCATCACCTACAGAAATAGTGCATGTAGTGTACTGATTCTAGTTAATTGATGGAAATTAATCATTTCTCCACACTAGCCATATATAGGCTAAGGTTTTTGATAGATAGAGTCAACATGAAAAATTCAATGCCATGGCCGAGATTTGAACCACGGATCTCCTGGTTTCCGTCCAGCCGCTCGAACCCATTAAGCTACCATGGACAACGTGCCGTCATGACATTAAATTCTCCATTTGACTCGTATATTTCCCCGGTATACCACTAGGGGCTCTCGCATTCGAGATACACCGTTTGTGGCGACTTACTATCGTTAAGTCCCAGGCTTCATCATTTAACTCTTATTATTTTAGTTAATTGATGGAAATTAATCATTTCTCCAAACTAGCCATATATAGGCTAAGGTTTTTGATAAAGTCAACATGAAAAATTCAATGCCATGGCCGGGATTTGAACCACGGATCTCCTGGTTTCCGCCCAGTCGCTCTAACCAGTCGCTTTGATTGTTGCATCGATTTTTTTAATATAATTTACGTCCTCCAACGTTTAGTCATATCGGACGATGAATGAAATGGGTGAAGTGATGCTCAAATGAGCCCGGGGTCCATGGAGCTTAGAGTTACCCGACATTCGTCTTTCAGGATAAGGGAGAACCCCGGAAAACCCTTATCCAAGCAACTCACCCTGACCGAGATTCGAACTCGGGACCTCTTGATGTGAGAGCTGCATCAATCTTACCAACTTGCTGCTTGTGTGTTATTAATTTTATAGTGAAATAAAAATAATACCAACAGTAATATAAAAACTTATAATCACAAATTTAATTATTTGTACTGTCCGACATGCATCCAATATCTGAAGATCACCTTTCAGACAGCTGTTTTGAGCTGCAAACCCGCTATTTTTGCTTACAACTGCTTAGGGCAGCAGATAAGACAAAACGTTCTGAGCTTCACCTCGCATCTGGTCTACAGCTTTACATCTGTAATACTTACTGCAAATGATGTTTATATGTATTTACAGTGCAATAACTCAAGTGCTACAATGTTTATCACTCCTGAAACTTTTGCAACATGCAATACAACCAGCAATATCGACGCACTTTGCGCAAAGGCAAAATATAATTTAAAAAGAGGACGGAATTCGGGAACGCTAAGTGGAAATCAGCAGTATATCTATATCCAGGCAAAATTATGATACTAGAGGAAAATAGAGCAAATAAAATTTACTTTTTTCACTCCCCCAAAACAGAGTGGAAATTAATACAAACATTATATGAAATAGCTAATAAATAAAGTACTTCGCTACTTTGCGCATTTCACGTGGAAAGTAAGAAACAACAATACATAAACTTACAAACGAAGCAGATTGAGAAGGAAGAAAGGAAGAATGGAAGGGAAGAGGGAAAGATTGGAGGAAGGATGCAGGCAAGAAGGCTGTGAAGGAGTAAATGGGAGAGAAGGAAGCAAACCATATCTGTTTTTCACACCTAACAATGGAGTAAAGTTCGACACAAAAACAAACTAAATATTCAATTATTTACACTTCAAATGAAAAGCATAAGTAGAAAAGAGAAAACCAAACTTTTATTCGAGCTACGAATTTGAGAACATGAAGAAATTCAACTAACAGCAGTAAAAAAAAACAAAAAAACCTCCTATTCGTAATATCCAAATGAAGGGAGTTAAGCCCACCTCAGTAACCTAGATGGTAGCGTGTGTACCGTTCAAGAGGGCCCGAGTTCGAATCTCGGTTAGGGCGAGTTACCTGTATAAGGTTTCTCCGGGGTTTTCCTTACCATGAAAGAAAAATGTCGGGTAACTCTAAGCTCTATGGACCCTGGAGTCATCTGAGCTTCATCTCATCCCTTTCATTCAACTCCGATATCACTTAACGTTGGGGATGTAATATTTTTAAAAAGAATTTGAGAATATAATGAAGAAATTAAGGAAATTCAAACCTGAATCGCACTCTGAGCAAAAGTGCAATTAAAAGATTATTGAAAATTACGTCCTCCAACATCACGCTGAGTGTAGATTTTTAAATAAATCCCCATACTTTCGAAGATGCCTGGAATGATAAGCGCAACGTCACAGTCAGCTAATCTCCTCGCCACCAAATCGTCATGTGTTGATGGGGATTTCATACACGAGGCTCTTAAAGTGTGCCCACAGAAAATAAACTGGGGATGTGAAATCGCCAGGAGCCCGGTGGCCAATTAGTGTCAAACAGCGTCCAATTCAAGGTCGTGGATGCGCATTCAGATAGTCTTCTAACATCCCCAGTAGGTGATCCATCGTTTTGGAATCACATCCGGCATCTTATATTAAGAGAGATATCTATTAGATATCCAGGTAGCTTATCGACGAGGTGCTTGCGCTATGTGTACCCATTTAAACGGTGGAAGAAGGTATGGCGGATTGTGGAAAATGAAACTATGACAGCTCACATGCTGACTTTGAGCGTGTGCTGATAGTTCCTTTATGCGGATTTACATTATTTCAGTCGTGCCTGTTTCTCTGATTTAATATCTGCCGTTCCCTTATGAAACAGAACTCCTTGGTGAAGAGCATGCAAAATAAAGAAGTCCAGTACTTGGAGACCCAATTGCAGAAATGCTCACGTGGACTACTGTTCGTGATATCAATTCTGTACCTACAGAAGTTGGGAGGGATGGAGTCCGTCTTCTCGCATCGAACCCCATACATTGACATGATTTTACCCATAGCACGTGCAACAGCATGTAATTAGACTGTTTTTATTCCTTTGGAGCACTTCTTCCTCAGAACGTGCTGTACGACGGTTTCCTCTTATACCGGGATTAGGCCTGTGCACCTTCAGGGTTTCTTAGATGCTGATGAATAAACAAGAATAAAGAATGATGAAGTCTTCGAGGATATCTGACTGCATAGAATCACGCCGCTTCTGTTAGTTTCTTCCTGCCTCCCCATTATAAGTGAATTTCACTAATTCATAACAGCCATGTCTACACTGAGTGTGAGAATTACAGTTCCAATAACAGAAAAATCAGCTGTGAAATACATAATTTGTTAGTCTGAAATAACAAGGATCATGATCTTGACCTTGTAAACGTGTTGAACAGTTTGAACTTACCACCATCAGTTTGACAGCGATAACGCTTATAACTATGATTAAATAGTTCTGGTTGCTTTGATCCATATCTATGATTCTCCATATGACGGTGGAGGTATCAATGTGACCGGTCCTTGCTGACTCAATGTTTTTTCCAATTAAAGCGAAGCTTATTGCTTAAAAAGCACCATAATTATAGATGTTTGCGTACTTGTAGAAGAGAAATTAAATACGTTAGACTGGAAATCAATATCGCACCGGTATTAAATATTTCTTTATTTTCATATATCAGCATAAATATTCGAATGAAAAACCATTATGTAACTTCAAAGTTTGTCATTACAGATGTTCTTTATCAAGGTGTTTCTATAACTTCCTCCGTAACACCTGAAAGAAAAATTTCAGTTCAAATTTGTAACGCCTTGTTCGTTTCCACATTGCAGTTTAAGAGCAAAATACTATCCAATACAACTGTAATAGTTCTAACTGAATTAAAGCACTCACTTGTTTTAAAATTTGGAGAGTATTGGCCCAAATTGTTACTTTGAAACCTTGTTTTAAATGCAGGAGTAGTTTTAAAATCAACACAAAATACCAGATGATCGGTGTTAAATTTATAACATTTTATTACCTGTGATATTTATGTGTACAGATGCATACATTTATGTGCCCTACTGCGTGAAATATGTATGTAATTCACCACTGCCGGCAATAACATCCTGTGTTTACTTAAGGCCTTGGTTTTATATTTGATCAGGTTATTAGTAAACTGAATATTATCTCTACAATACATCGTTACAGTACTTGAATGTTACTTATGTAATCATATATCACATGTAATTAAAATGTCCATCTCCAAATTTCTTGGGCTGTTTCCATGACACTGTATATCTGTTGTCACAGATGGATTCCTGGGAGACATCGCCATTCCAAACCCCGAGCTCGAAATAGAATGGGAGAGGCAGAGACAGAATAAGAGCTATCTTGAGGAGGTGGAGAAGTATAAGAAAGAGATCCTCATGGAAGGACTGCAGGTGGAGGAGGAAGGACTATTGGAGGTGCAAGTGGCGCGACAGCGTGAGATGGTGAAGCAGCAACAGATGACAAACACCTTGCGTCTAGCCACCTCGACATCCAGCAGCGATCAAGTAGATTCCAAAGAGGAGGAAAACAGCAATGCTCCAAGGAGGCACTTCAAGGACAACGCAACGAAACGGAGGTAGGCTTCATATTTCCTTTGATTGGGGTTGTTTAGTTGCAAAATATTATGTTTACATCAAAACACCCTGTATGCCCATTACAACACCACATGATTTATTTCCAAAGCAATCAAACGTTTTGTACGAAAAAAATGAAATTGTTTATGTAATTAAGCAATACAACCTCCTTTAAGAAAAAAATAAAAAGATGTTATTAAAATTTCTTATGAACACGTGAAGTATCCCCTATGCCCAACGTGGTTCGGAGTCCACGGTAAAAACTGTAGGTCCTCTCACCTCACCGCCATCTTCACTATCACCCTATCATCGGAGGTAATGGACACCGCCCTCTGGGTGCCTCCACCTGAGAAATGGGTCCGGTCATCACTTGGTGGGGTGAGGTTACCCCGAAGGCCAAGGTTGCCATGTGGGGAATGTTAGTAACTAACTAACTAAATTTCTTATGACGTCACTCCAGTACAATAACGGCTAAAAATTTGATTCCCTTTTTCTTGTGAAACTTACCTTTGAAAAGCTTACATATGACATATCCGAATACGAATACGAATGAGTAATTTTAGTTTCATTTACATTATTATTTAGTTATAAAATACCTTTATATTGCAGTATTCAAATAAAAGGTAATGCCGCAAAACCGCAAACCAGTGTTAAATTGATTGGGTTCTAATTGGAGCTATGACTTCTCTTATCCTCAGGTGAATAGTTGTAGGAAATGGATTTTGGTGGTTCTTGGCTACTCAGTCGTATATATAACACTTTGTTTGTTGCAGAATTATTTGGTTTAATCCGTACTAAGTTTGCTTATCGACTTGGATCGGTGACCACCTGTTAGTAAAATTCCTAACATAAATTCAATTTTACTTGAATCCCTGGATTACTTGTTTAAAGTTACTTCCGCACGGTTTCTATTTCTTCTTTATACGGCGACTACTTTGCTCTAATAAACTTCTAATGCTGCTTCCGCTTACGCTGTTTGCGCTATTCTTAACTTCCCTACATTTCAGACTTATAAATCTTTGCTTCTCTTCTTAACGCGCATTTATACGTCCTTCCTGTCGTAGTATCACCTTTTAAGTAAGTTTTTCTTACTTCACGATTCAGTTCGAACCTTATTTTGAACCCCCTCTATAACCTTATCACATGACCAAACTAACTTAACCTTCTCAAATGTTACATTATTATTGGTTTCTCATTTATTTCGATTTTTCGCATTGGTGTGCAAAACTCATCTAACTCATTGACGTTCAGCCCACCCTGAGTTGGGGAACGCCTACCCTGAGTTGTTTGTAACGGTATACATCGTTATCAAATCAGCGAAGTAAATCCCTTTAGCGTTCATGCTCAACTGCATTTTGAAAGCCCTTTTGTCCCAAAACATTCCTGGCTGAAAGTATACTATAGTTCTCAGACATTGAACTTTTACTAGCACAAAGAAAATAACGGTCCTCTCTTCCTGTGTCTCCGAAATGTACAGATTTTTACAAGAATATTTTCTTTTCCTTGCCTGGATGCTAGTAGGTATGCTATATTAAATTATATTCTTCCCTTCTTATTCTTTAAGTCAACTACTATTTTAATCATTACTCTATCCATTCTAATTTCATATTATTATAAAAATATTTTATATTAGTTTATCAAAGCATTTTTAATTAATTTATCTTCTCTTTTTAATTATCTGATTTCGATTAATTCGCAGCCTCCTAATCACTGCCTGATACTGCGGTTACAGTAATTAGGTATTCTATTCCTGTTGCGTTACTTGTAATACGTTAGTCATTGACCAGAGATAAATCCAATGAAGCAATATGTTCTTGACTGCATGCACAAAACGTAAACTAAAACTCAAATTTGTCGCATACTTGCTGCTAATGAACCCACACTGAAATTAAAATGTAACGCATAAGATGCTCCATATGCTCCATATGGCAGCTTCACTTAAAACATTTTTAACATTGCACGTGGTGTATTACGATTTATGTTCCTGAAAATATAAATAAAAATATATACACAATGTGGCCCCTCGAAACTTAACTGTTTATAAGATCTTAAATGAAATTCTTGCATCTTACAACAAGCATTTCTAAAACGGATAATCATAAACAATATTTAATTAGCATTAATTGAATACTCCTATTCCAATGCGATCTACATTTCATTTCTATAGCAAGTTTCTATCACATATGGTTTACCTTTTATACATAATGAACAGCTGTTTGAAGTGCCAAATATCTAACAATTACTGACCTAAAAATATGCTGCATGTGAATACCTGATCCATAAACAACTTCATTTTAAATAAATGCCAGTTCATTTGAAGTCGAGCAACGAAAATTCATTGCCATGGATTACTTTATCCTGGTGTTAGGCTAAAACAATAAAAGTTATTAAGATGGGTGAGAGGTTATGAGTTATGCTACTGAGTTTCGATTTATTTAAAATATATAGAATGAATTAGTTAAAATGTGTCAGGATAGGTAACATTTTAAATACAAATTCAAGATACGATAGGGTGTAGAGTATATACTGTCACCCAATTATCGGAAGGCACGACCAACTGGAGCTGGGTAGGGGACAGGAGGCATTCAGGCCACGCCCACCAATTTATCTTGTGGCGCTAACATAGGGGATGGTTAGGAAAGTGTCAGTAGGCACTGTACCGTCTCTTTCCCCTTCTCCTGACGTCTCGAACAATCGGGATGATGTTCCGGGCCGCGAAGCTTCCAGAAACAGCGATATTCCTATATAAGGGCTGCAGTAGACGACTCAGGCAGTTCTTGGCCAGCAGCCGTGAAGAGCGCAGTGCTAGCGAACGGACTAGAAGACTGCGTACGTGCATCAGAGTTTTTAGTCAGCTCTAGAGAGAGTTGTACGTAATAGTGAGTGTGGAGTGGACGTGTGACAGACGAACTGGTGGATTGTAATTGTGTACGCTAAGTAATTCTATGTAATCGGCAGGTGTACCAACTGTAATCGGTGGAAATAAAGAACATTTTGGGTTGGTGCAACTGGATTTTTAATTTCAGGAACCCACAAAGTCACAATACTACGAGATCTAAGGGTGGCAGGATGAGAAGAATCAGATGGTCATTCGATTACAAATAGTTTCCTTAAGTGCTCTACTACGAAAATCTACATTACACGTGAGTTAATTGCATAATAAGTTAAGTTAGAGGAAAGAGTGGAAGTGTAAAACTTTATATAAAACATTACTGTTTCCATATATGTACATAAAATAAGAGAAAGATTAAAAGTTTATGGCTGTAGTGTGGATAGTACTTATAGCCTACAAAAGCAGCAGCAGTCTATAGGTTAGGTAAGTTGTTACACATCCGGATGCATAGTAAAATCATGTAAGAACACGATCGCCAAAAGAAATTAGTTTATCTGTAAACTCCCTAAGCTATGGTACCGCGCAGGATTTGATTAGTCCATTTGTTCAGTAAAAGATTGATTTAAATAGAAAGGTTATGAACGCAGACAGTAGGCCTTTATAAAACAGTTGATGACTGATATCCATATTGGTAATAGAAAAGGATTTTACACCGCAGTTGATGTAGCATGTCGAACCCGGTCCTCCGAATTACACAAGCAGCTTTGGGCAGAGGCGGAAAGCCCTTTTTCATAGCACGTCCACCACCATACGGCGCACATCGTCCTCGCTCGCTGCACTGAAAACGAGGAAAGGGTTTAAATGAGACGAAATGGGAAACGGGAAAATTCGCGCCGTATGGCAATCCATCGGAGTATTTGTCTAGGACCATGTAAAACCTCTTGATGAGGATGGTCCTTCATTTCAGAGTTTAAACTGTAGAGTTGCTAATGCGAGCTGCAACCGTTACCCTACTCTAGTCATCTTGCTCCGTTAGTGGTAGATAATAGTGATGATTAAGGACCTGCTAAAGGAATGTATGCATTTCCCCCAGAGAGATGGTAGACCAAGTCACGTACCAGGTTGAGAGCTTCGATACGAGTAAAAAGAAGTACACTTTCTTAGCATTGGAGTAACATATTTTGTACATCTTTATGTCAAAATTATATTACTCTTATTAAATGTTCGAATGACCACAGAGGCAAGTATATTGTTCCTAATCATAATGCCACTTTGAAACATTGCGCTATTTTGTTTTCTTACAGCTGTGTGATTATGAGAAGTGTAAGGTATGCTGAACAAATTGTCTTCTTTGTGTAGTGATTTAAAGCTCCGCTCACATTAGTACGTTGCAAACTAGTAACGTAACTGCAGAAATTCTTTGGAAACTCTCTCTACCTTCCTCGCCCTCTCCTTCTGCTTCACCCTATCTACTCTTTTCCTTCTATCGCATTCTTTCCCAATCTCTTTTCTCAGTAACATTTCTCCCCCTCTCTGTTCTCCCTTTCCAGCGTTTCTTTATGATCTGTCCAAATCTCTGTTCTTCCGTCAACCTCTTTTGTCCCTCTGCCTCTCTCTTGCAACATAGGTAAAGTCTGTTTAGTTAACTCGTGTGCACGTCGGCCGACTACTTTGACGAACCCTTATAATCGCCAAGCTTCAATTCTACTGGATTCCATAATAACCCTTAACTTATTCAAAGTGTGGTATTTGAAAGCCAGATCCTTTAGGAGGCCGTCCAAAGTGCAGTGCCCGTAAAGAAAATCACAAATTTCCTGCAAATGTGCAACCAATTCATCTAAGGTGCGCGCTCTCCCTTTTGCATAGAATCTATAAATTTATCTGCGAATTAAATCGCATGTGAAACTATCTACTTTAGAGAAACGTTACCTTTTGTTTTCACACTTGATCAGCGCCTTTGGTATTCCTTTCATCACAATATTTCTTGCTGTATTTCTGTGAATACCCGAATTTATCGTCCGTTTCATTGCATGATCCCTTAATAAGATTATTTGTCAGCACATATTTATATGTGTTCAAAACAAGAACTTGAATTTGCTTAGAAAGAGTTCCCGTTATAACTTTGTTTTTGAGGCCTTTCAAGTAACATAACTCGGCCCAGCAACACTTTCCAATTTACTCACACTATTATCCTCACTTTATTTATTTTCACGTGACTAAAGGTTATCTACTACTTCATTAACATTTACCACTGCATTTCCCTCCCACGGTCTCCACATTGTGACACACAACGAATTTCTGCACGTAATGAAACAGATCAACTGGAAGTTGAAACTTTGGCAACTGAGACTCCACGTGAAGTAAACATGCTACTGTCATTTCAAGAAAATCACGATTGCTATTGATCCTCAACGACAGTGTTCAATTTCTGAAGTGTAGAGATAGATTTATGACGGTCATTATTGGGCAGAAGGGTCAGGTTCCTTTGAGACCGAACTGCACTCCCGTTGACTAGACATACTTTATCATGTGAGATGTAGAAAACAATGAAAGTTTTTCTCTGGGATCTTATGTGTTTCCCTCACGTAACATTCTCCACTCTTGTATCTCTACCTACTTTATATTAATGGAGGTAGACATCTGTAGAAATTATCTTATTGCATACTTCGTTATAGCTATGTAAAATGAGTTGAAGCAGCTATTTTAGTTCAAATTTCATAGGAGTTGTCAATATTTTGACTTTGTTATTTTGAATTTTCTGAGAAAATAATTCGGTGGAAATTATTAAAATGTTTAATAGAAAGGTAACGCAACTAAAAAGAACGATCGAATGAAAAATAGTGATTGACGAGGTAGAAGCAAAGAAAAATGAATATTAGTGATGTCTTTAACGATGATAATATTAATTTAAATTTTTAAGAAATATTGTTTGAATTTTAAATTATTTAGAAAATGATTTAAAGAAAATATTATGAAAATTACTAAACATGGTCATGAAATTTGTGCAATTTAACGTGAACCAATGAGAAATTATTGACGTTCCATAGCAACGGCAAATTCAATAATTTCAGACTAGCCAGAGTTAGCGTCATTCTGTGTTTGGACGTCGTCGAGTAAAGGCGCAAAATTGTGATTATGTACATGGACGCCGTAGAGGAAGGAAGCTTAATAATCTGTGTAGAATCGTCAAAGAAAAATATTGTAATTATAAAAATGAATATCGACGCTTCTGAAATCATGCTCGTATTAATGCAATGTTACGACGGATTTATGTTCATTTTAGAAGGAATTAAAATTTGATTATTTGAAAGCGAGCAAAACAATTCTTCAATTTATTTAGCGAATTGCCGTCATCCCTTCCCACGCCCGAGGTAAAAGTGTTTTAGGCGATGACTGAAGCAGCCGTGGTAACTACGAGAGAACATCCGACCAGCAACGTCGGCTCCAGCCCCAAGGACAGGACGCTGCAACCTCCCATCCCTGAGACCCTGTAGCAACGGGGCGCAGCCATCGCTTCATCGTCATCATCATCATCATCATCATCATCATCACCATCATCATGTCGTTTGCAATTCTGTCAGAGTATAGAAGAATACAGTGAACTTAAGCGATGGGCAAATCGTTCAAGAGTTGGTCCGTATGTGAAAGCTTCGACATTCCATTCTCTTTTAACGTCCAGGATATAAAGCTGTGGTCTGTACTCTCGTGAATTGCTCTACATACCCTTGTATATAATATTCTTAAAATCACATATTCTTCTATCTATTTAATGTTAATCGAGAGAGGCGTTTGTAGAAATGATCTTATTTTTTTCTTTTCGGTTGGGGACTCGGCACTTCGACCAGTCTTGGTCTATTGTACCTTATGTCCCTAAGTGGAGCATCCCCGGGAGGAAGGATGAAGCGAGAGGAGACAGAGGGTGGCCGCCCCAAGGAACCACAACAATGCAAAGGGTAGGGTCCATACATTTTACTTAAATGGAAACCTCCCCCGGCAGGCCAAGACAACGGACATTCCCCGTACTGTGGTTCAAAGACGGTCCCAGCAGTCAGTCCGGAGGCCAGCTACCAACCTACTTGAGAAGGATGTATTTACTCAGAGCATATCATCCTGCCATGCACCGCCGAGATACCCGCCGGCACTTCTACCCTGAAAGAGACCAATAGATGAGAAATGATATGAAATGATAATGGAGATGATATGGAGGGACAGGAAATTCGGGGTAGGTAATTAACCTACCCGCATTCGCCTAGCGACACGAGAAAACCCTCGAAATAACCCATGGGTCAGGTAGGTCGGCCACGGGAATCGAACCCGGGTCTCCTGAATGCGGGCCACAGATGAAACCGCCTGAGCCATCCCGCTGGGTTAATGGCCTTATTATATATTTCCTCATAGGTTCAACGGGAATAAGAGAATATTATGGTTAAATCTTTTAACAGCCGATGGCTATGTAGTGGCGTTAACGTAGCGTTCCCTTTGCATGTCAAGGATAGAGGCTCAAGAAGGAAAAAACAATACGGAATTCCCATTTGAGAGTAATAAAGTATTAGAAAATTAAAAAAAAAAAATAACAGGAACATTTTGGAAATAGTGCACCCCACAAAAAAATGTATTTAACATAAATTATGGATTTTCACGAGAATATCTAACTCCTTAGCTTAACAGGTATGTACAAGTAAAAGTCATAGAAGAAAGAGAACTGAGGACATTCCCGAAAGGTCCAAGTGCGTCTCGCCCCTCGGAGACTTTCTTTCCTGTGGAGGAGAATATGCATTTCATTTGCCACTAAACTATCTCAAAACAGATGCCATTTTAATCAGAATCGTTAAAGCCATTCCTAATAAAATCAAAACTTTCAGAAAATCTTCCATGTAAGGGACCGTCTGGGGTGAAGGATTTTCTTGAAAATCTTCGAATCACATCCTTGGAAGATAGTGAACTTAAATACCAGTTTGGTACCAAATAGAGTTTTCCTTTTTGAGTAATGCTGTTCATCGATAGTATAACTCACACGCACTCACACGCACATACACTCATACGTACCTTTTCTAATTTATTTTATTCCGAGAGTCTCAGAAAACGTATATCCGTTTAAATCCCGGTATGGAGTTTTTGAGTGGAACGCGATACTAGTTTATAGTATCAGGAGCTTAAATACATGTATTTCCTTTGAAATCTCAATGTCGAATGTTTGGGTGAAATGCAATACCTCCCCCCTACTATGTACAAATGTAAATACATAACTTACAATAGCAAGTGGCCACAAATGGTGTAACTGGAGCACGAGATCTCCTGGTGGTTTACCGGGAAAACATACGAGTCAATTGGAGGATTTAATGTCATGACGGCATGTTGGTCATGGTAGCTCAATGGGTAAGAGCCACTGGATGGAAACCAGGACATCCGTTGTTCAAATCCGTGTCATGGCATTGAATTTTTCAGCTTGACTCTATCCAAAACCTTAGCCTATACACTGCTAGTGTGACAGAACGATTAATTTCCAGCAATTAACATATTTTTATTGGTTTGAATTTTCAAATGCTTAAAATTTTCTCCAGTAGGAAGCCGTTATTGGATGTTCTTACAGTGAAAATCTAGCTTCAACCAGCATGTTACAAACAGAGTTGAAAATATTTGACTATTGGTTAAAGACTCCTGTACTACATATTCTACGTGTATAATCTGTACCAGTTTATGCACTCTGGGACTATTTGGTGCGCTTTAATTTCAAGTTAGCTGATTATACATTTTATGTATTCTTTGCTGTCTCAAATTAAATCAGATATGTGTATCGTAATACAGGCAGACTGGGCCCACATGAATGGTTAGAGTGCTTTATTATGTAAAAACCCAGCCACTATTAAAGGACACTTTCATATCTAATACAAAATGTAAGGTTATACGTAAACAATAAATGTTTAACTTGTAGCAAATATATTAATTTGTAAACGGAACTCAATATGCAATTAATCACATATTCTCCGCGCCGTAAGAGTGGTCACCACATTAAACGTCCGTATCCCCTTTATAAATTCTAGATATTCTTTAAAAATTTAGACTTTACATTTCCTTGCTGGTTATAAAAATATTTTTGTTTTATGTTGGCTAGTAAAAGTAAGTCGTATTTCTTGCCTTTTTCACAATAGCAGCCATGTTTAAATAATACATGTAGATAATTGGTATTTTTCATGACAAATGTGTTGAAAATAACCAATATTACAGTGCTACAAAAATGTATGTGTGCACACTAAAAAAAGAAAAAACTACAACAAGAATAACAAGTACACAAATAAAACTCAACCAGTCACCAACATAAATGAATCACAGAGGAAAGGAGAAAGGCATACATAATAGTCAACATCTTCCCATAAAAAGAAAAGAAAAAGAAGGACATTTTGGTAGCAAGGAGAAAAAGAGAGAACTATATGAAAAGGGAAGTACTGTCTGCCCAGGACAAGAAGGCAAGCTAGAGGAATGTGTAACGTAATCACTTTTGCTTTTGCAAGGTGTTTATGCTAGACTTCCCAGTATGACAAGGATGTTAGGTTCTTTTAAAACACACAAGTGTTGTCACATAACACACCCATACGTGATACCTATCACTGCATTTACTGCAAAGAGCATTTGATCTGGCAACATGGGTGACTCATATGCACTCTCATACAATAATTTCCTAGTAAATAGATCCACTAACTGAGCAGATGAAAAGTTCAAACTCCTCTCCGCTTCATTCGTTTCTTGCCTTCTTGTGTTGGGCAGACAGTAACTTGCGAGGGGTCTGGGGCCAAAATTGTAACTCTAGGAAGCCTATAGGGAAAGACACGTCCATGGCAAAGGCAGAATCTGCGAGCTAAGATTTTGTTAGAACAAAGACTTCAGAAGTAAAAGGTTTTAATTGAGATGCATGAGCTGTGATGCGTTTACCTAAAAAAATATGTTGTACGGCAAATACCGAGATAACAGGGGGCTAACAGGGGGGCTATAATGCAGTGCTGCGATACTGGTGGGATAATTCCTAAAAGGAGAAGACCTACAATTAAAGTTCTACCTACTTTCTCTGCGTTGTCAATCAGCAAATATCTGTAGAAAGATCACTGACAACTTCTGAATGTTGGTCGTCTGTTAGAAGTTGTGTGAGACATTCGTCAAAGGACAACCCGGCGGAGAACGAAATATAAGATGGAATGGAATTTGTCACGGAGCCTCGTGATAGCCAAATTAAACGCGAATTAGAAAGCTAATAAATGAGTGTCCTTAAGACGATAATGATGAGCATTAAGTGAGATCAATGTGCTTTTAAGATCATGATTAACTCCTTCGGCCAATGAAGGGCAAGAATGCATGGAGAAGTACGAATAAATTGTATGCCATGTTCAGGTAAATATATGCGGAACGTGCGAGCCCAAAATAGGACGCATTATCGGAAAGCAAAATTATTGGAAATCTTGGATAAAACCTAGATATAATCGACAACCGTATTTAATAACTGCATCTACTGCGACGCAGCTGTACGCATTGCCGTGAACAAATCGTGATAAAGGGCCAATGTAATCTAGGAACAAATGCTTTATAGAATAAATAGCTAATTTGGAGCAAAAACGAGTGAATAAAGATTTAGAAGTTAAATGTAACAACTTTTGCATGGTGCAAGATATCTCTATGCATCTCGGACCAGACGAAATATAACGGTATTTTAGACTGGTTTTATGAACTTGTAAATGAGCGCAAAACTGGGAGGAATTAACCTAATTAGACACCACGAGCATCAGAGATTGTGCCAAGACACCACGCAGCGCATGTTTTAGGAAGGCGATAAGACATTCCGACGAAAGAGCTGCACAGATGGGGCATTTCCATGTTTACTCTGCGTTCACAGAAGACCTAGCTCTAGGTCAAGACATTGATGATCCGCCAACAAGGTAAAAGATGCAGAAAAATCACATGACAGTGTATTAAATATAGCTACTCTTGAACTGTAGTGAGAAGAAAGGACAGATAGTTCCCGAAACATTCGAGAGAGCGCATCAGAGATACAATTGAACCCCGGGAATATGACGGACTGTGAATTGAAAAGCACTTAAGCAAACTGCCCATCTGCCCAATTTCCGAAAGCAATGATCATTCGAGTTCAAATTGACGGTGTTCTAGGGAGATTTATTACGAGCACTTAAAACCACGATTGATCCCAATTGCTATGTGGTCAAAGAGGTCCCAGGATTAGAGGTCATGAAAAATATTCATTACGTCCTTGGCCATTGTCATAAATCATAAAAGCCGAAGATTCAAAATAAGAGGCGCTAATTTGCAAAAGCAAAGGAACTTCGAAATTGCGCATCGCGAAAATTAAAGGATTCATAATAACGGATTAAAGTTTTCCTAGTGCTTATTGATGTAACGGAGCCCAATGGAATTTTACTTCTTTCCTGGTAAAGCTAAAGTGTTCGGCTATATCCACTATGTAAGGAAGAAATTTTTCAAAAAATGCGGCCTATCCAAGAAGGATGAAAGTTGCTTTTTGGCCAAGGAAAGGATCAATAGAAATTGTGGCAGGAGAAATAAGGTGACTAGGAAAGAAGTTTGAGGAACTGAAAATTGTTCTTTAGACTGAGAGACAGTGAAACCCGCTGTCGCAGACAGAAGAAAACTGTACGAAGAATTTTCCTTGAAGGCTTTGAAAGGATTCTCTTTTCTGTCAAGTTGTGGGTTATCACCCTGGAGAACCTAACGGAAGAGGAAACGTAATAAGCATTCATGCAACCTGCTATGTCACCAAAGTTGTTCACGAAGTAAGGTATATATCGCCAGCTGAAATCACCAAAGGGTTGGAAGCTGTATGGCGATGCAGAGATGGAATCTTATGAGAGCAGCTATTGGCTCAAAGGAAATATGCAGTTAATTTCCGCACATGTTTATCTCAATTAACACGAAGTAAATAGAAATGTAAGCGTCTGTAAAATTATTTGGTAGAGGGGTACAGAAAGTCATGTCAGTGTAACACATCAGATCTTAAAAAAAATAATATACCATTAAAATGGGCCCTCCCTTTGTTTAGAATAACAGTACTAAAATATGACTTTAAGCAGGATATAGCGGGTATAGCGGATATAAGTGAAACCATAAATAGATCTAGATGAGTATATGGGAAAAAACATTTATAAAGTAGTTTCATGGATTTGTCGAAGAATGCCATGGAACACAGACATTTGTTAGTAGCGTGTTTTTCCTTGAAGGTGGATTGGAAAATGACACATGGTGAGCATTGTCAGGACGCAGAATTAAGTACACGTTGCTTTTCCGATTCTGCTACGAAGGTCTTGCGATTTTCTTGTGTAAAGCTCCTGCGTTTGTCATTTAAGAATTTTTTATGCAGTGAAAAGGATTTCTCAATGTCGCATGACGTTACTGGAATATGTGAAAAGCACCACTGTTCCTCTTGAGTGAATTCCTCTTCAATATATGTTTTAGTACCAGAAAGCATTTTAGAAATTTTACATGGTGTTTCGTAACCAGGGTTTTTCATTAATGCCTTACTGAGTTCCTCCAAGGCTCGACAGCACCGTCAGTCTGTGAAGACAACGTTCCTGACATTTCCTCTATCAAAGAAAGTGAACGTTCCAAGGTTCGAGCTTCCGACTATGTTATAATAGCAAGTATTTTGGAGAAACGGTTATGGATGTACTCTATTCTATCTTGGATGCCAATATTAGGGAACAAAGGAAAAGCAAACCCCATTATTCAGCAAAAAAAAAGCATATACAAGCATTTCACTTAGAAATCCGGGCTCTAGTAATTAGTGTTGGCAACGACGTTTTCACCGAAAATACAATGATGCACTAACTCAGCAGGTGTGAGATATGGTTCTAGAGGTGTTTGTGTATAAGTTTGTCTGTAAGTGTTTAAGTTTTTTGGGTGTATGTATGCATTTTTTTGTTTTTTATATATATTTATTTATTTTTGTACACTTTTTTCACATCCTGATCTTTACATTTTGGACAAAAACAAATGAGAGAACAAACTTGTTTGACAGTAAAACGAGATTGCTAGAAGCACTAAATAACTACAGAAACATTTACCTTCGTTCAGAAAAGAATTGATATGCCTTATAAAACTTGGCAGATTTTCTATCACCAAAGAGCTTAGCATGTTCTGTTTTCAGATAACTCACATAGTCAAAGGGATTCACGTACTCCGAATGTTGCAGTACATAATACACTGTATGAGCTAGTAATCACACACAAAACTGATGTCTGGCAGGCGGAATTATCACAAAGTTCGGTTGAAGAAGAATTTGTGGGGTACACCAGGCATATCGGGTCAAACAAAGTTGCTGTAGATAATCCATGAGGCGTCCCTTAATCGGCGCCACAACTGGGCATTCATAAAGTCTATGCTGTAGCGTATCCTCCCCTTCAGAGCTGCCAAGTTGCGCTGGTGCAAAATTATGTAATAGGTTGCACCAAAAATAAAAAGGTGTGATATTTATGCAAAATTCAAATTGGTGTTACAAATTTTTCATAAATAAATTGTTTTATTTAGTTACAGAATTCTCAAAATAAGTGATATTTAAAGTGTATTAATTTATTATGCATGTATTATCAAAATAGTTATCTGATTCAGACATTCATAATATAGAGGGTACTTCAAAATACGAGGGCTGTTCAATAAAGAATGATCACATTTTTTTGACAGCGTACCTGTATCTATCCTCATAATTTTGTGGTCCTTCTCAAAACAGTCTCCCCTGAATGCAATGCGCTTGTCCCAGCGTTTCTGCCAGTATTCAAAGACATGCTGGAAACTATTTTTTGAGAGATCCTTCAAAATCGCCTCCGCAGCCTTCACCACTGCTTCTGATGATGGATAATACCTCCCACGAAGGCGTTTCTTCAAGTTAGGGAATAGAAAAGGTCACATGGGGCTAAATCCGGACTATAGGGAGGGTGAGGGATGCACTTCACGGTGATTTTTGCAAGATATTTAGCAACAACATTGGCAATATGCGGCCGCGCATTATCGTGGTGCAGCATCTAACCTGCTTCATGGAAATGTGGTCTTTTGCGCCTGATATGGACTTGCAAAGTTTTCAGGACATCCCTGTATGCGGATTTTCTCTGGGATCTCCGGTTTCCCCCGCCATCTCATTCCACCGGTGCTCCATCTTCATCTCATGTATCATCAGTGTCATCGCCTGCGGTGCCGTATGTAGTAAAAGCGTTCGTTAAACACTACACATTTCACTGATGTGTGTGCAGGTACAATATGCTGATAAACCATTCCATGAAAATCGAAGAATGAGATGACCATAGCTTTCCCAGCTGAAGCAACCACTTTTGCTTTTTGGGGGGTTGGGGATTAAGGAGATTTCCACACTGAGCTTTGCTGTTTGCTCTCAGGATCAAAATGATGTAGCCAAGTTTCATCAGCAGTGATTACGTTTGAAAGAAACTCCGGATCTTCCTCTAACATCAACTTTAACTGCATGTTACCTCCATTGCAGCGGTAGGCGATACTGAACATGTCTGAACTTGCCTGGTTCTCACAGACGGGAACCAGGAGTAGCAATAATGAAACTACTACGGCGTGTTTGTTTCACATTAAGCTAACAGAATATAATAAGATTGAAGTTAAGTGGGAAAAATTATGACAAAAAAATGATGATCATTCTTTATTGAACAGCCCTCGTAAATGTAAACACATTTTGAACTGTCACACAAAATGTATGTTCCGTTCTACATGGTTCAATTATTGGAAATATAAAGCTTAAAGTTCAACATGAAATATAAATGCACTTTCTTATCCAAATCTGATCACTGTTCAAAGTGGTGGCCTTCAACATCAATACATTGCTGAGTACGAGTCACCACTGCATCCATATTTCGTACCGATGAGTCCAGTAGGTTTTCTGTGCACACCACTTAAATCTCATTCCAAAGCCTATCTGGGTTACGTGATTTACGTTTGTACACCTCATCTTTTACTGTGTCCCATAAAAAGGAATCCAGCGACATAACGTCCTCCATTTTGCCACTAACTGGTTGAGTAATTAGAGAGACAATTCTGCTGTCATCTATTGAAGAAAGATAATGTTACTCTCTCCAAGAAATTGAACCTTGTAGCACGGGAAATACAGTTTCTATGACGGTTCAAAGTGTGTATTGATTTTTCTGACGCACCCTGTATTAGGAACTTGTATACACTTTGTTACACATATATATTGTATATGTTGAACAGGATTGTTCGGAGAGGATTCGGTACTTCGACCAGACTGGTCTTTTGTATCTATGTCCCAAGTAGGACACCTCCGGGAGCGAGGATGAAGTAATGATATAATAATAATAATAATAATAATAATAATAATAATAATAATAATAATAATAATAATAATAATAATAATAATAATAATAATAATAATAATAATAATAATAATAATAATAATAATAATAATAATAATAATAATAATAATAATAATAATAATAATAATAATAATAATAATAATAATAATAATAATAATAATAATAATAATAATAATAATAATAATAATAATAATAATAATAATAATAATAATAATAATAATAATAATAATAATAATAATAATAATAATAATAATAATAATAATAATAATAATAATAATAATAATAATAATAATAATAATAATAATAATAATAATAATAATAATAATAATAATAATAATAATAATAATAATAATAATAATAATAATAATAATAATAATAATAATAATAATAATAATAATAATAATAATAATAATAATAATAATAATAATAATAATAATAATAATAATAATAATAATAATAATAATAATAATAATAATAATAATAATAATAATGCTCAAATCAATTATTCTGTTGTTTTGCTGCATGCGACATTGCCTTGTCATTATATAATTTTTTCTGTTGGCGTTTTTCACGAACGTGTTAAAAAGTTGTTGATAAGCAAACATTTGTGTATTAATCGGCAATAATGGTGCGTCTAGTTTCTAATGCTGTAGTAGCCCGATTAAAAAACAATTAGATTCATCACAAAGGACGATGTTCCAAACTAAATTTGAAGTATCATCTTGAAGTTTTCCGAAGTTTTTTTGCACCAGTTAGTAGTTTTTTTTTTTTTAACTTACGTCCTCCAACGTTAAGTCATATCGGACGATGAATGGAATGGGTGATATGATGCTAAAATGGTCCCAGGGGCCATAGTTACCCGTCATTCGTCTTTCAGGATAAGGGAAAACCCCGGGAAAACCTTATTCAGGTAACTCACCCTGACCGAGATTCGAACTTGGGACCTCTGGAACGTGAGGCAGACACGCTACCACCACGCTACCAAGGCGGGCTACCAGTAAGTGGTTGTCATTTTTTATCAAAAGTCAGTTTTACAAGAATCCATCTACAACAAAATTTTCTCACGTCTATCTCTTGATGTAAAATGTTTAGTACTAAACTCTCAATGCCAAGTGCGATGCAAATAAATTCATGAGATGACGCCAGTCCTCTTCAGGCATTAGTGGAACAGCGGCAATATTTTCAACGGTAACAGGAGTTCTTAGGTGTCCTTACTAAATGCATCACTGAGAAAAGAAGCGATCTATTTGGAATTGACTGCACTAATTATGAATTTATGCCATAGAAGGAGATTCCTCACCAAATGCATTTCTAAGCCGATATTCACATTGTTAAGGCTATAATGACCATTTTAAATTCTGGAAAGCCAAACTCCGGAAATTTTCTCTGACAAATTCATTTTGTTTAATGAACTATTGAACTAACATAATGGACTATGAACAAATTAATTTTGTCTAATGAACTCTAATGAACTATTAGAGCAAATTGAATAAACTATATGACAGTGAACTTATAAAAACATCAGAACGTAGCTGTTAAATATAAACAAATTTCATTTCTTTTTAGAAACATGGCATTTCAGAAAAGCTCAGTGTTGTCCTCGTTTGCAGACTAAATGGTACAGGCGAAACTCGATTATCCTTAATTCAGTTAACCGTTCGACTCATTATTCGCAATCAGCGTCATATATATAGTTTCTCCTTTTTATGGAAAGAAAAGTCTCTGTACTCTGCAAACTTTATCTTGTTTTAGAACGAAATTCTATGTGGCATTGCTTCACCTACAAATACGACAAAAATTACTACGTCTCAATGGAAAAATTAAATTAATATGAGTACCATTCTATACTGAATAGGAACCACGTTTCCATTTTAAATCTATTAAGTGCTGAGATCGATGACTACGCACACTGAACTTACATTGGTGAAGAACGAAGCTACTAATCGTTAATGATATTTTGTTGTCCTATGAGATTAGTATAATATTGTTCTCATTAGAATATGCGACGTGATGTGAAAATGGCTAATGTAGTCCTGTTGCTTCCTTTATTTCATAAGTTCTGACAGGTTTATTATTCCTTCAAGTAAAGCTGTAACATAAATGGAGGGCATGGAAAAATCAAATACATTTCGCAACAGTGCTTCAGAATAAAAAGGTGAAACGTAAGTCTGTATGTTGGGTTAAAGAAAGAAGCAAAGACATTTGGAAAACATAGAGCTCGCTTTCATATAAGCCATGCTCAAATGAGCCATGCTATCTTTAAATTTCCTATTCCAGCGGCTTAAGTCATGTAGGTATGTAGCTAAAGGCTTTTAGGAGTTTCACTGACAGTAGAAAAAATACACGTTTAATATATAACATTGATTACAGTACCTTATATGGGGTTCGAAAATAGTTTCAATTCTATCTGACTTATAGTTTCAATGCAGCAATCAATAGGAATGTGTACACTATTTGAGTTCACCACTGGAACGTGGTAAATATTACGAATTGTATACAAATGGACATGTAGTCAAGAAGTTCTTCTGATGCGATCAGCTGTGTATTATTTAACATTTAGTGCCAAATAAGTGAGCAGTGGTGATTATGATGTATTGTTGTGGCCTATCGATGTACCTACAAAACTGACGAGACACTGAATGAGAGTAAGTAAATGGCTTTACGAAACTAAAGTCTCTGCCTTCGGACAACAATCAACGTTATTGCCATTTCTGTAAAATAAGTATAAAAGAAACGTAACATAGGAATTTTACGTTTAGTCAATTTGTTTATGTAAATGCTTATTAAAAGTACTGCTTTATTAAGTAAAATTAGTCGTCATTTTCAGTAACAGGCACGCGCGCATGTTTTAAATATATCACATTTAGTTTTAAGATAGCGATTTATGTACCATAGAATCGGTTATGCGGTGCTTTGCTGCATCGAATAACAATATTTTGGTTACAGTTTTGTTATAAACACCTATAAATTAAAGTTTTCCTAATTTATGTTGACAAATTTGGAATTGAAAACTGCTAATGAGAGGATAGGGAAACAGAATGACATTGTAAGTCGAAGAAATAAATACCAAACTAATAGAATACAGGACGAACATTTTCACGAAATGTCCTTTCCTTCTCAAGTAACTCTTAAGTGAAAATACTTTCGTTCAGTTTTACGCATTGGACCATATCCAAGATATTTGTTGTTATTAGTTTGCATTGTGCTGTACCTTTGTCATACTTGAAGTGCCTTCGCCAGTCAGTTATTTTCTCGGGATACTAAGACATTTGAAGATCTACATATATGGTCCCGCTATTAAACATTTGACTAACGCCCTTGGCCCTTGTGTGCCTCTTGTACCTACGACGAAATGTGTGATATAATTATTACTAAAACGTTTATCTTTATTAACTTGAGGTAGATAGAGAGTAAGGATATATAAGAATAATTTGTATAAGTTATATAAAATAAACGAAAATAGGTAGAGTAATCTATGTAAGTGTAACAGAGTTCTATCAGTCTTATTTATATAATAAGCGATCATTCTATATATCACTAATCCTTATTATTTCTTTTATGAGTTCATTTCATTATAATTGTGAGTTGGGACCTCACACACATCGCTTACAAGCCAAATGATGTCCACCCTAGCATGTTTGCTTTACACCAGACCCTCACTTTCAGCAACCAGCACCAGTTTTTTCTGGCCTTTCTCAAAAGCAGGGTTCTCTTCCATACATCAAACAGTGTTATAACCCTGCAGCACTTGAACCCATGATGGATGACGTTAGCACAAAACAAAAACCTATCTGCTTTTGGAATATCGATTTGTAATTATCGGGCATCTGCCCTCAAGCTCTAAACTTTTGTAGCTTGTGTATTTACTTAAAAACTTGTGACGGTGTTGGACTTTATTTACCTTTTTAGTTTCAATGAAATGCTTCTGTAAATAACAGTTTAATCAAATACTGCTCTCTTCCGCCAACGGCCACATCTACTTCCGTGTCGTTGCATATATCAGATATATCAAATTGTACCAGTTTTGTTACATACTGATATTTTAAATACCCCAAGATTTGATGTCTTCATAAGAGAAAACCTTTCGGAACAATTTAATGCTAGTTTAGCAAGATTAAGTATGCCTTGGCTTAGACAAACTTCAAATATCTTGCATTGGCGATCTGGTGCAAACATATTTGGAATTTTGTCATGTGTAATTCTGAAGGATTTCTTTTGAAAACAGAGCCAACGAATAAACGAACGAGGGAAAAACAACGAAACAAATACTAATAGCCGAAATATGAAAGTACTAAGGGAAAATGTGAATTCAAAATGAAGATTGCAATTAATATAGAATTAAATAATATGTTTGTATGTACAAGAAAAACTGAAGTTCTCTCTGGTCAACAGAGTAAGGAAAAGAGAACTAATAATTAAGAAATAATGAAAAGAAATTGTAAAAAGTTGAAATAAAGAAGCGGAAGAATTATGCAGCATTTGAAATCTCCCATAAATCTTGACTGTAGACGATGAAAAGTATCACAAGGTGAACAGGGATTTCATATTTTGTTGAAGAAAGTAGATTTTTTATTACGAAATTAAATTCGGAAAACTAAGCGTAGTTGGCCGAATTCCTGAGAAAGAAAGAAGAAATCATTTCTCATAGGAATAACGAACAGAAAGTTAATGGTGCTGTCAATAGCGAACAAAATGTCAAGAAATGTAGTTCTTTCAGGAATACTGCCAGGCTTGACATCTCATTAGAGAAATCTTGTACAGAAATCTAGGTTCTAAATCGTGGCCTATTTTATAAAACGGATGGGAAATGGGAAGAAAGCAATTCAGCTTCAGGAACATAAAAACCACAAGGGAAGCAAAGCAGTACTACGAGCAATCATGAAATTAGAGAAGAAAATAAAGTGCATGTGAATTAGTGGATCTGGAAAATGTATTTGATATGAGCGGTCTAGAAGAACCTAAGGGAAATCTTGAATAAAGTTGAGGGAATTGCAAGGTTAGAAGGTTCCTAAGTAAATCCTATGTGAAGAAAATCAATAATTCGGACATAAAGTATTGTCACTTCGGTCAACGTGTAAGTTTTACTCCACATTCCTCACCGCGTAATGAAATACAGCACTTAGCCTCTTCTTCACACCGGTTCCCTCGCTGATGGTCGAACACAAACGATCTGTAATCCCTTGCAGTAATAGTACTCACTGCACTTTACCACAGTCGTCACTAACTCGTTCGGAGATTAGACTTTTCGTCGCACCAGAAATGCACTCGCTAACCCACTAACTCGGTTATTCCCTAGCCTTGCAAGGGCGATCCGTTGTATAGCGGTTGGAAATTTTCACAGAATTCCAGAACATTCGAGGAGAAGAATAACCTTCTAGAAGATTCTCATAATCTGACGAATCGCTTCCGATGTTATGTTGGGCGAGAAGCTGTTTGCCGTTCCAACTACCCGGTGTTAATCTCCGAATATCCTTGAGCCATAGCCGATTCTGTGACAATATTATATCAGATGGAAGTAAACTGGCGATAGTTATATGACAGACCTCTAGTTCAAAAGAATTTGCGTAAAATTTTTTTTCCAGAGCAAAGTAAGAGTAATAGAATGAAGAATATCGCGCTGTATAAGATTTAGTGAAGATACAGTAAACAGCAGAGAAAACGAATTGAGTAGCAAACGGATCGAGATAAACGACAGTGATAAGTTAAATACGCAAAATACCAATATTGTGTTTAATGCAATAAAATAAAACAAAACATATTTGCGAATTCAGTATAATTCATGGTTGTCAGCTTTAATTATTCGGTATACAACATAAATATTAACATTTGCCCTTAGAAAAACTTAATAGGAGGAATCTCAAACGAGAAGTTTAATACAAAAAGCAACATATTCATTCTATTAACTCATAAAGAAACAGCTAAGAGCAATGAAATCTTGGTGTATATCTTCGTGATTTATAGAAAGTTTGGCGTTGCGGTGAACTCAGGAATGTTAATTGGAAGCACTTGAAATGCGGATATGATGAAATGGAGTATATGAAAGAGGTATACTGTATCGATTATAAGGGTGACCAAACGCTGTCGTGATTGACGGGGACGGACTGCATCACCCTCTTTCCCCATACCGTTTTCTCAATCTCTATACTTTTTATGCGCGCAATTTCTAGGGCACGATTATCACTTCTTGATTTCCTTCTTGGCTCTTCCTCCTCCCGGCAGGAAGTTGCTCTAGGGAAAAGAGACTCCCAGACTCGTGATGTGGTCATACCAAAACGTTGTTGTTGTTGTTGTTGTTGTTGTTGTTGTTGTTGTTGTTGTTGTTGTTGTTGTTGTTGATGTTGATTTGTGTGTGCGTGTGTATGTGTGTGTAAAAGTGCGTCATCACAAAAGTCCTTGAATTTATCTTGCGTTTGAAACCAATAAAGGATGTTAATTTATTTGAATTTATTTGCTAGAAACACAACGCTAATGAGTAAGGACATTGATTAGGAGACATTATGATACGGAACTACTATATGAGAGATCCTTTGGAAGGGATAAAAAAAGGCTGAGATCTTACTCATCAGTAAGACCTCTGGGGCTCGGATCGCCTGCCTGGGACCATCAGGGCTGGGCTGCTGGGCTCGTTGCCGTCCCGCTGTAGGGGAGCGGATTCGTTGTCCTGCCCTGCCGGGGGAAGTCTCTATCCAAGTAAACTGTAAAAACCTGCCCTCTGTGCTGTCGTGGCTCCTTGGATCGGCCGCCTCCGCCTGCTTCGCCTCATCCTTCCTCCCGGGGATGCCCCCACTTGGGGGCACAGGAACAATGGGCTTAGGATGGTGGCCTACGTACCGAATTCCCTCCGTAATGAAATCCCAATCCTAATGATAGTAAAATATTCTTATGATCCTGCCCTTCCTAATCCCGCTGTTGACCTGGGTCCGCCCTTTGTTAACCAAACTGCTCAGTTTTCGTGTGAGGTAAAATGGTTGTTAGAGTATATCCTCTGATACAAATAATTAATATGGACAGATAAATAGGAAAGCTGCAAACGGAAGGAGACCAAATTCTACTTCACGTAGCAACCGAATGAAATCCTATGATAGCATTTGCAATCATTCGGCACTTCCTATGCATGTAACAAATTCAGGGATGCTAAATGTTATGATTGGGCTAAGCAAGAATGAATAGTAATACATCGGGAAGCTCAATGTTACTTTCCATTGTACGCCTAAGTACATTCTCACGTCACTTAAAACATTTAATCTGATGTCTTAGTATTTCCTTGCGAAGTTTTGTCCAAAAATTAAGATGGTGCAGAAACCATAGATTATTATAAACGCTAACTTGCAGAATAGATGGTAGTGTCTGTGACCTACCTCCATGACGCGGATTATATTCTCATGGCCCAAATTCCTAGCTCATGAATCCTTTTCGGCGGTTTCCCCGAGTCTCTAGTCGAATGTTGAAAAGTATGACATCTCCCGATTTTCCTGTCCCTCCATTTCACCTCATTGCTCATTTTACTTCATCTTTCATCCTGGTTGGCAACTTCTATAGGTTGAAGTTTTGGCGTGCATGGCAAGGATTTTCCTCTCTGCAAAACTTCTTCCTCTGATTCGAGGGAAGTCTTCCACTCTTGAGCTTTCCAGGAGTGAGGGAGCCGGACACTGGATAGTACTAATCTGCAGCTGTTGGAGACCTTGCTCGTGTCCCACCAGATCCTTCACACTTAGTATCGTTTCACCTCACTCCTCCTTCCCAAGGAAGGAGCTTAGACACAGATCTTCCATAAGATGAAACCGAGAGGGATCGCTCAGACGGTTTCGTCTGTGTCTCGCATACGGGAGGCCCGGGTTCGATTCCCTTGGCCGACCAATCTCACCCATGGGTTTTTCGGGGGTTTTCCCGGGTAGCTAGGCGAATGCTGGGTAGGTAAATTACATCCCCCGAATTTCCTGTCACTCCATTTCATTTCCATTATCATTTCACATCCTCTCTCATCTGGTGGTCTCTTTCAGGGTAAGGAGTGTCGGCGGGTATCTCGGTGGTGCATGGCAGGATTATATGCTCTGAGGAAAACTACTTCCTCCTCCGGTAGGTCGGTTTCCGGTCTCCGAACCTGCTGGGACCATTTTGGGTCTGGCTGCTGGGATCACTTCCGTACCGCAGTAGGGGGGAATGTCTGTTGTCCTGGCCTGCTGAGAGTGGTCTCTACCTAAGTAAAATTTAGGGACCCTGCCCTCTGCACTGTCGTGGCTCCTTGGGCCGGCCGCCTCTGTCTGCTCTCGCCTCATCCTTCCTCCCGGAGGTGCCCCACTTGGGGGCATAGGTACAATGGATCACCACTGGTCTCCGTGTCGAATCCCTTCCGTAGTAAATCCTAATCATATCCATATGATGCGCTAAGTTTTCTCTCCAAATTTGTCACAGAGTAACAGGTATGAGATTAATCTCGAGATTTTCACTGTAATGTTGAAATAAATACATATGTAAAACAGGAGATCAGACTGCTGGAAAGAAAAAATTAATACCTAACCAATAGTAAAGATGCAGATGCAATACTTCTGGTGTTACAGGAAATATTTAAAATAGTAAAAGAAACTATAGTCATTGTAATATTTCGAATACCAAAATATGTCCAACGTTCTGTACAGTTCATTTGCTTTCAAAAATATTTATACGTCTGTAGAGGTGTGCTCATCCGAGTATTCATGAAGGTATAAGATGATGCACTTGACAGGGTCACAGATGCTACCTTCTAAAAAGAGAGATATATATTTCTTTTTAACTCATTTATTGATCGATCAGCGCATGTGCGCTATGCAGATCATTGATTACAGACATTATTTACATACCTGATACAATGAATAACAATGAAATGAGGAAAGCCCAATTGGGCCTCCCATAAATAGGTACATTATTGCTTTAAGTATTACAGAACATCTTGTTGTGAGAGCTGATCCAATGGTTGACGACTCCTGATGCGGGTTGGGACGCTGGATTTTCTGCCAAGGGAATTCTAAATGGCTCCTGAGACCTATTTTAGGTTGCTGTAGAAGTTTTCTGCTTGTGAAGAAGTTTACTGTTGAATGGTGCTAATTCCAGTTTCTCTATGTAGTTGACTATTTCTGACAAACAATGGTGCATTTGTTGAGATTCGTAATACTTCGTTTTGGAATGTCTAGATACGTTTGATTTCAGAAGGACTGGTCCCTCCCCAGACTGGGCAGGCATATAGTAGGAGTGGTCTTAATTTAATCGTGTAGAGTAGAGTGCCGTTTTTTAATTTGAGTGAAGATCTTTTGTTGAGAAGAGGGTAGAGCTTAGCCAGTCTTGCTCGAGCTAGTTTGAGTTTGTTACTTATGTGTGGTTTCCATGTGAGTCGTCGATCCATAAGTACGCCGAGGTATTTAACTGTTTCAGTCTCAGTTTTCCGGGGTATAGGTTTCACTGGGAGTGTTACTGGTGGAGGATAGTCCGGTCTGCATAGTGTAAAGATCATTGCTTCACATTTTTACTGGTTGAGCGAAATACGCCAGTTATCAAGCCAGGGTATAATTAAGTTTAAGGCCTCTTGAAGGTGATTTCTGGCGTTATGGATATTGCGATGTGTTGCGAAGATTGTTGTATCGTCCGCATACATAGCAATTTGAGCTGTAGGCGTTGCAGGCATATCAGAGGTGAACAAGTTGAATAGAACTGGTGCCAGGATAGATCCTTGAGGAACGCCTGCTGTTATAGCTTTGGTAGAAGAGTGGCTACTACCTAAGCGGACTGAGAATGTACGTTGTTACATTGTGGCATTCAGAGAAATGATGATTAGAGGGACACTTCACACATCGAAGTGTAAGACGACAAAAGCTTTCAGTATGCCCGTAGCGCTGGCATCGTATACATTGTGGGATGCTTGTGGGCTTCTTACGGTACTCAGCTTTTATTAAAACATGCTGAATGCGTTTAAGTTCAATAGATCTTCTTTCCTTGCTCGTTGGTTTCTAATTCTACAGTACACAGGGGCATAGGTTGTCGATCTTTGTAGAATCACCTGGTAACTTTCGTCATTGGTAGCTTCAGAGTGGTTAATTCTGTAACTATTTCTTCATTTGTAAGGGAGTGAGGAACATTTCTCAAGATAACTTCAAGCCTTTTGGAATTTGGATCCCGGATAGTGTGAAAAGGTAGCTTTGATTCATCCAGGAATTTTGTAAGGGCTCGGAAGTCGTTAACTAAAATTGTGTTTATCATAAGAACTTTGTTTTGTTGTTGCGTTGAACAGTCGTCTTTTACAATTGCACCTATGTCTCGCATAATCTGCTGATAATTGTTGAATTCATGGAAAAATATAGGTGGGATTCTGATTTTAGGAGCTGCAGAGGAATTAAGCTCAGCAGCTGAGTCGTCATCTTTCTCCATTGTTTCCAAAAGGGGGAGTTTATTGTGTATGGAGGTTAAGTCCACTTGGAGTGAAAAAAAACATCATTTGACGTGGAGGCGTCGTCTTGGTTGAGTTCTTCGAACGGGCGTTTGTGAACTAACTTGGGTGGATGTAAGACTAAACGAGATGTAGTAGCAGTGTCCTCAGGATTGATAGAATGTGCACTTGATAAGGTTTGTTCTTGTTGATTAGATGGCATGATGTTGGCAACTAGACAAAAGACAGTCTGCGTTGCAGACAACTGACGTTCTGCTTCTCTAGCAAAACAGCAATGTTTCGAACAGAGCTAATAAAATGAAATCAAATGTATAATAAATAATGTGTTTTATGCAATGCACCAAGTTCCTAACATTTACACTTCAATTTGAAGGTTTAATGATAACTTCTATGAGCGAAAATTACTTAGAGGTTCAGCTGGTTGTGAAATATTACACTTTTAATCGCACCGAATAGCACTGTTAAAAGCTTTTCTCACTGCCTCCTGTAATTCTAGCTATATCTTAATCCGTACATCCCAATTTTTAATAGTGCTTCTCTTGTTTCTTTCACAGATTTGTACAAAACCGCCAAAGTAATGCCACCGCGAGTTTATAGGAAGAAAGAGATATATCTTAATCCGTACATCCCAATTTTTAATAGTGCTTCTCTTGTTTCTTTCACAGATTTGTACAGAACCGCCAAAGTAATGCCACCGCGAGTTTATAGGAAGAAAGAGATATATCTTAATCCGTACATCCCAATTTTTAATAGTGCTTCTCTTGTTTCTTTCACAGATTTGTACAAAACCGCCAAAGTAATGCCACCGCGAGTTTATAGGAAGAAAGAGATATATCTTAATCCGTACATCCCAATTTTTAATAGTGCTTCTCTTGTTTCTTTCACAGATTTGTACAAAACCGCCAAAGTAATGCCACCGCGAGTTTATAGGAAGAAAGAGATATATCTTAATCCGTACATCCCAATTTTTAATAGTGCTTCTCTTGTTTCTTTCACAGATTTGAACAAAACCGCCAAAGTAATGACACCGCGAGTTTATAGGAAGAAAGAGATATATCTTAATACGTACATCCCAATTTTTAATAGTTCTTCTCTTGTTTCCTTCACAGATTTGTACAAAACCGCCAAAGTAATGCCACTGCGAGTTTATAGGAAGAAAGAGATATATCTTAATACGTACATCCCAATTTTTAATAGTTCTTCTCTTGTTTCTTTCACAGATTTGTACAAAACCGCCAAAGTAATGCCACCGCGAGTTTATAAGGAAGAGAGAGATATATCTTAATCCGTACATCCCAATTTTTAATAGTTCTTCTCTTGCTTCTTTCACAGATTTGTATAAAACCGCCAAAGTAATGCCACTGCGAGTTTATAGAAAGAGAGAGATATATCTTAATCCGTACATCCCAATTTTTAATAGTACTTCTCTTGTGTCTTTCACAGATTTGTATAAAACCGCCAAAGCAATTCCGCCGCGAGTTTCTAGAGGCGGTTGTGAGCAAGTTAATGCATTTAGGAAGTGCTATTAACTTTTGGTATTAACTGCCAGTTAATGGAAATTAATTGTTCTTCACACTAGCCGTGTGTAGGACGCACTATGAAAGGGTAGAGGAAGAATGAAAAATTCAATGCCATAGCCGGGATTTGAACCACGGATCTTCTGGACTTGCCTCAAGATTAACAACCTCTATTCGCTGAACTACCAACCTGAACTTCAAAATCATAAGACCATACCTCAACCCATATGACATAGCCATAAGAACCTACAGCCTTTATCCTCTTGACCAACAGCCTTAAGCTATGAACCCTACAACTCTTAACCCTAGAGGGCCCGATCATACCTCAAGACCTAACATAAATCCTACAGCTATTAACCTCCAATACCAACAGCCTTTACCTGTGAAAAACCTGCAACTCTTAACCCTAGAGCCCCAGATCATACCTCAAGACTTAACATATAAATCCTACAGCTATTAACATCCAAGACCAACAGCCTTTACCTGTAAAAACCTGCAACTATTAACCCTAGAGCCTCCAGATCATACCTTAATACCTAACCTCTAAATCCTACAGCTTTTAACCCCCCTGACCAACAGTCTTTACTTATGAAAACCTGCAACCCTTAACCCTGGAGCTTCAGATCATACCTCAAGATGCAGCATTATGATGTATAGCAAATTAAGAGGACTGACTGCCCACCGAAACCCTGTCAAAATATTCCGAATACATAGAAATGTGCATGGCCACCATGTTGCTCATAAACAGCCGTGCTGGAAGACTACCTTCTATCCTACTACGTAATGCAGGTGTTAGAAATACCAGAAATCCAGCGATAACTGTATTAGTTAACACTATTTCCAATAGACATTAGGTATATTCCAAAGGAAAAAAGCAACAATTGACAGTTGCAGTTAAAGGTAACTATAGATGCAACAGTGGGAAAACTAATTACACGTGTCTCAACCATTTCGTATATGGAGTGTAATGCCACGACAAGGGCATAGAATTTGCTGAATCAAATGGAGTAAGCATTCAAGATATTATAGTTTTTCTTGTATTTTTGCGCAAAGAATTATCTCCTAAACAGGTATGATCCAACTCTTACAAATTTATCGTGAGTCATGTTACCTACCATGTTAATTAAAACTTTAACATCACCGGACATGGCCCTGCGTGTACGTGTTTATTCCATAAGTATATAGAAGTTAATCTATCAAGAAACAAAGTTTATAGATTACAAAATTTAACTATTAATTGTGGATTAATACATCATGCCCAAGGATTTAATTGCTCTCGAAGCAATTATAAGTGACAGACATTTTATGCTGTGTTTGTTATACATACAGTTTAATTTATTTAACTGTCTTAAACTATAAGTTCATATTGGTAGTTTTCATTTTGGAAATAAATTTATTTTTTCCTAATTTATTTGCATTGAATTTAGTCGCACTCACAGACACATGCATATACTTCAAATACTGAAATCCTCATTCACTCTCAAATACATATTTTGAGCTGTGGCGGCCGAAACATGAATGTGCACTGGTAGTACCAGCATTACTTCATCGAAATTGCTTCTAATATTACACAAATATAGATATTTTTAACAAAAAACTTCACTTATCTTAACAAAATAGTGTTAAATCTTTCTAATAGAGATCGATTTCACAAACAGATTGATTGTACCTTCAGTCCATCAATAAACTCCGTCGTCAAGGAATTCCGGTTACCATGTTATGTTTTTTCAGTGTTACCAACATCTAAAAACGAAACAAACCTAAAACAGAATCAACTGCTGGTATTTCAAAATTCATTACGCGATGTTTATTTTTTAAAATACATATTTTTCCCAAACCATTAAATCTATCGGACCATTTAATTGTTTTAATAATCAATTTTAGTAATCAGTTGCTTCTAATATGTTGGTGCTGCTGCTGTACTACTGCTTCCATCACTACCACTAAGAAATTATTTTCTCAAACAAATAACTAAATTTTGCTACTGCAAGTTTTGAACTACCAAGCAATTTATCGTAATCGTGTACCTTATTTTTTCATACACGTGAATTAAATCAACACACTTTTTTCTGTCTAGAACACATGGAAAACGAATCAGAGCATTTTTTTACTTCATATGCATAGAGGCATTTACTACTGATCATGTCAGTGTACTTATTGAATTTCCTAACGCGGTTAACCCTTATACCTTTTTGGTCCATATTTATGTGCAGATAAGTGTTAGGTCTTTCATAAATTTCAATTCCACCTTAACTTCTAACAATACTGTAGAAACTGGGATACTAAGTAAAAAAGTGTTGCTTAAATAAAGGAAATAGCACATCGCTCAGGTGAGCACTTCAGCGCTTATTGTTCCAAGCACACTCCTCCTACGATCGTCAGCTGCACTACTCGTAGTGCAGGAAGTATCATAAGAAAACAATGATTAATTCTAAGCGTGAACAATGGAAAATGAATGTTGAATAGCAAGATATGATTTTTCGCTATCTTTACAGCGCGAAGTATTGGTTAGCAGTTTATTTTTTGCTTCTCGTTATCTTAGAAGAGCTATAATGTTGGTACTTAAGATTGTGTGACCGAGTGGGGTGGCTCAAGTTGCTTCGTCTGTGGCTCGCATTCTAGAGGTCCGGGTTCGATTTCTGTGGTGGTCCTAACTGACCCATTTTTTGGGGGGGTTGGTCTTCCCGGATCACCAGGCGAATCCTTCATAGGCTAATAATTCCCTGTCCCTCCATTTGATCTCCTTTATCATTTCACATTATCTCTCCTCTGGTGGTCTCATTCAGGGTATAAGTTTCGGCGGGAATTTTGGTGCTGCTTAGCAGGATGATATACTCCTGGTAAAACACTTCCTCCTCCAGTAGGACGGTTTCCTAGCCGCTCTAGTGGGCCGTTTCAGAACCACGGTGGGTGTGATGCTGCCTGTGCTGTCCTACCGGGGAGTTTCCAACTAGCAATTTTAGGGGTCCTGTCCTCTGCACCATCGTGACTCCTTGGGTCGGTCTCCCCCTGTCTTCTCTCGCGTCATTCTTCCTCCTGGGGCATAGATCAAGACTGGAGCAGTTGATCTATTAGTATGATTCTATGCTATCCTACGATTTCCATATGCTGCCAAGGGTATAATCCGTGACAGGTACTAGTGTAACGGTTGTGGGCTACCCACCTTCTCCCCCAGTTCTCCCACAGTCCAGACTGAAATCCTGGAATGCTATGAATCCCTCCCTGGATACCAGCAACACTAATTCATAGAGCAGTAACTTGCATAACGCTTCCTCCAGCATAGCCAAGCTATTTCACGGTGTCTTGAATTATAAGAATGACTTCATTCTGGATGTAATCCTGGAGTACGCAAACATTTAAAATAAGCACTTTTTGTCATTTTCTTAAAGTAATGCCATGGCACAAAGGCGCTACCCCTGATTTGTAATCTCTGAAGGGTAGGAAATAGTCTTAAAGGAAATTTCCCACTCCCATCTCTTCCCTCGTGGATGAAGAGCCAAATGGCCGACCGCTCGGGCCAAACCAGTGTCTACATGTCTACACCCGTAACTTTTAAAATTGTATTTTCTCTGTGGCATACAACCACTCTATATATTTCTACATATATCAGAACCGTCTTTTATAATTTTGGTATAGAGCAGCACTGAAATATTTGTCTACCGCTTGATTAGCTGCAAAATTTAGAAATTAAGCAATGGTACCTATAAGCGTGTAACGGATGTAACATTACTCGTATACTATTGAGTTTCGATTTTATTGGCATTTCCCCGTGTTCTCTTTTACCTTCAATTACAAGCCAAGGCTGACGAAACACTGAATGCTAATGTTTCCTTTTTTTTCTCCAGGTCCGGCCGCAGACAGCGCGGAGAGCAGCAGAGAGAATCTCTGAAACGTGTTTCACGAGCCGCCACTGCACGGAAGGAGCGGGTGTGGGACTACGGCGTGATACCGTACGAAATAGACGGCAACTTCAGCGGAGCCCACAAAGCTCTGTTCAAACAGGCCATGAGACACTGGGAGAACTTCACATGTGTCAAGTTTGTGGAACGAAATCCTGCAGAACACCCCAACTATATTCTCTTCACAGAACGACCGTGCGGGTGAGTTTACACTTTGTAATATGGGTTGTCTAAACAACTGAAGAGTGTACTTGTCTCCATTACATATAAGAAACAAAAACCTGACGTGCTGGCGTTAGACTTTTGTTTCTCTAGTAAACAGAAATGCAGATAGCAGTATAAACTACTATTGCAGATGAATACAAATGATAATAAAATTGGGATAATTTATCATTAAACTAAATCATATTCAGGTTTGGCATTACGGCGTAAATAAATATAGTTACTTATTGCTTTAAATAAACTATATCAACATGTACGGAGGAAACATAATAGTAATTTCGTTCAAAGATATCTCAGAAACTGTTAATTATTTTCGAACCGTTTCTTCTCTATTCACGGTCACCCCGATGTTATTCAGCTCTTTTAGTAGTTCAGTTTGTTTTATTTGAGATTATACTATCTGATATAACCTCGTTAGCCAGTAAAACTCAATTTAAAACATTAATTTTTGTTTATCCTTTTGAACCCTTTATGCATTTTATACTTTAAAGAAGGCTATTTAATCCTAAGGCAATTATTACTGCAGAGGTAGAAAAAAAGAGTAAATTTCTTGAGCTGTAGAGCACTATAAGATTGGAATTGTATGGTAGCAACAAATAGCTGGATGCATGGATAAATATGAACTCAACTTTTCTGTACCATTAACTACTAATTTATTAACATTTCTTATACACTGATAACAAAAACCGATAATAATCATTATAAAAATAAAAAAGCTAAACTAATACTTGCCCCAGACGGAAGCAAAATAATACAGGACAGGCCTCAAGGAAAACAAATGTACTTTTTGCAGCACGGTTGTCACACGCCACATACTGTCTGGCAACAAGATATTGGGGCTCCTGGTGATCTCTATAGTCACACCTTGCCAAGTTAATGTTCCCTTTGCCTTTCGACACACACACACACACACACACACACACACACACACACACACACACACACACACACACACACACACACTCGTCCTGCACAGTTATAATTTCTAATATCACACATAAGCTCCATTGAACGTGTTAAAGATAATACATAGCTCCACAAAATTGCACTTTTACAGCAAATTCACAAGTTATTCTTGTATCACTGGCAGTAGCACAAGTCCGGCAATGACAGTATTTGGTGTATATGGCACATCTTCACAAACCGCACTAGGCTGTCCTTTCCTGGGTACATATCCTGGATGACTCGTAGCTTACAGTATAAAAGAAGCTTGCCTTCAGCAGAAGGTCAGGTTCATTCTGCAGATTTGGAAGAAGCGTAGAGTATGTACGATAGGTAATCTTTGAAATAAGGAGCCACTAATGTTGCTGCATCTGATATGTTACCATCTGGACAAACTATTGAGATTAAGCTTAGTCACATTGGTATCAAGAAGGGCATTAGAGCAGCTCCTATGAGTAAATGATCAAGTGTCAGACCAGAAGAATCATTAGCAAATGAATACAGCGATTTTGGAATGAGGCATAGTCTGAGTCAAAAGGATGGAAAACTCTTCGTAGGTCAACAAATCACTCTGCAGAGGTGATGCTTCGTTGCCTTAATACCCGACTCCTAGATTCTTACGAATACCTGAGTCTCATATTCTTCCGAAATATGGGGAGTGATAGGAATAACATGCTACTTGAAGATTGTGAAAGCAGCATATTCTTGGATGTTGAGCTAAAATTTGTACTCCTTGAGTGATGCTATAGTTTATCTATTTCCTTGTTTGCTGTTTTTAGTGCATTGTCACTGAAAAATTGTTGTTATGTCCAGGCCTGGTGATGAACAACCTGCGAGTAGCGATTAAGCTTTGGAAAGACAAATCAATTTTAAGGTCCAGGTGAAATGCGTATTGCTGAAGTCTTGAAGTCTCATAGAAACATTGCCTACTAATGCTAATAGCATATCATGCTTCTCACATATCCTGTCTTCATCCTGAGAAATCAACCCCAAAAGAAAGTGGGGTGAGACATACACTCTACACCTACACTATAAAACCGGGCACCGATCTCGTGGAGCAGGTGATGTTGGATTTCTTGGAAGACTGCCCCACGGACCAAGAGGAGTTTCACACCCCCATTTTCATTCCTAAAAAATGTATTTTCTCTTTTAAAGTCCCTTAAAACAAAAACAAAAGGAGCCCCTGGAGATGACCACGTAATGGCGAAAATGTGACACATACCCCGCAGAGCCGTGACTCACTTAACGCGTATTTACAATGCAGGTCTTCAGATGCGACACTTAACAACTGCCTGAAAGGAGGCGTGTGTAGTATGCGTTTTAGATGCGGGGGAAAAAATCTGGATCTCCTATCCGATCTACCGATCCAGTAGCCTATTGCCTTCAAGAAACTACTACTTACCCGTCTCGGACCTCACCTAGGGGAAAATGACCCCTCACCGACCGAGCAATTGCTGCGAGTAAAATAAATTGTCTCCCTGGTTTCCAGGAGAGGTCTAAAACGGCGCATTATTGCTCAGTATATAAAAAGAACCTTTTGTGTCTACCTGGCACGGTGAGTATATCTACAAATGCCTGCCTCTGTAGCGTAACTGGTAGCGTGTCTGCCTCACTTTCAAGAGGTTTTAAGTTCAAATCTCAGTCAGGCTGAGTTACCTAGATAAGGTTTGTTTCTTGGGCTTTCCCTTATCCTGAAAGATTAATCTATGGATTCTGGGCATATTTGAATATCAATTCACCCATTTCATTCATCGTCCTATATTACTTAATGTTGGAGGAAGCAAATTATAAAAGGTATTTATAAATATATTAAGGTGATTTCTGCTCTCCATATATTTCTTTGATAGCCAGTTTTGTAGAAAACGTGGAGGGGCCACTGTCAACAGAATGGTCCATTGGTGCGGGAGTACCAGAAGACAGTGCACTGTTGCCGGAACTCTTTGCCACTACATCCCCATACCCAATATCCACACTTGCCAGTTTGCGAAATTGTAGAATAAATAACTAATCTGAATTTTTTTTAATCATATAGATATGTTAAGACAACTTTTATTGGCAGTACGAAGTTCAGCTTACATATATATTATAATATTCGTCTTTATTGCCTCACTCTTTATTATATCCTGGGAAAATGTTTCGAACTGGATGTCATCTGACGAGCATGCGAATATTTCTAAAATAGACTTCCATTTCCCAGTAGAACGCAAATCAAGCAGAAGGTCGACCATGGTTCAGTCTGTTAATAATTTGTTGTGATTTTCGAAAGAATTAGGTTCAAAGAAAAAAACAAGTCTCGTTGTATACCACATAAGATGAACGAGTAAAATGCATGTCTATGACAACTATAATGCACACCACTTAACAACCAATGAATAGGTAGTACTTATAATAAATACTATATAAAAATAACAATACTACTATATGAAGAGAACTAAACGTGTGACAGTAATGCACCCCTTATTTCACTAGAGGAGATTTGTTTTCCTTTCTCGAGACTATACATGATGAATGAAATGAACCTTGAACTGTTTTCTACAGTTACGCTTTATGTTTCTAAGATAAGAGTTTTATTTGATCATAAGGGGTAGCCTCAATATGAGTTGCCATAACACTAAGAAGAGTGCATGTATTGCATAGTGCAAGTAAGTAAGAATCCCCAACAGGAAATCCTGCTATCTCAGGAAGACGTGCTATTTTAAGAGAGGGACGCGGTGGTAAAAAGATTCCCAAGGTATTTTTGTAAGGAAATTACTCATATCTGGGCAAGAAGCAGTACCCTGCGGGTGGAAACACCGTGCGCTTCTTTCTGCTGTGAGGGTAGGCAAATAAAAAGCTGTGTCTGTGTACACAAAAGGTCACCCCTTGACCTTTGGTGTTTTTCTGCGTCCACCAACCAGTTCTTCTTAACAGGGCCAAATGAAGCTGAACCAACCCAAACTCATAGCTTGGACATTTGCTGATTTCGCTGCTGTCGTTCCTGCAGTTGTTTTGTAGACAAACAGAAAAGTTTCGTTTTAAGCTTACAGTTGCAGTAAGTAGGGTGCAACTCCAAAATGTGGTATGGAGTTTCACTAAAAACAAATGTTGCAGATATCTTGGAATAAAAGGCTTTTATGTGTTACACATTCACTAGCCAGTAAAATTTATGTTCATGGCTATTTTAAACATTATTTATAAACATTCATTTTTAGTCTATTTACTCTTGAAAATAATACATGCATATAAATATAAAACACATACAAGCATTTAAGAAATTAAACGAACTATTGATTACTAATATTTGTGTAGGTAAACATGATTCCCATGGCATAACAAGTATAAAGAACAAACACTGATTTGTGCTTATTCCTTAAACCCTCTAATTAACGCAATTGTATTAGTTATTGCCTGTTTTCATAACGTGAAGTGTATATTGTATACAAAGAGGGAGAGAGGTGGGTAGCGGAAGCAGAAGGAAGTGGGAAAGGGATAAAAAGAAGCCAAGGGTAGAACGGGAGGATCGGAGCTCAAATCCCGCAGGATCGTCTCTCTTGATGAGGGTCATTCTTTCATACCTGGTAAATACAGGGAAGACACGCAGGGCCGTATTCCTAACGAAAAAGGTGGGGGGACCCACACCGATCAGAATGCTGCACTTGTATATTCGCCTTCCTGCTTTGGTTGTCCTCAGCATGCGTACGACTATTTATCCATTTTTTAATATAATTCTCTGGGTTCCACATATGTACTGGAGGTCCATTCATAGTCATAACATAATTTGAATGTATATATTTTGTATTTTTGCAGTATTTTGAATGTTAAATTACAAAAGTTAATGAATTAAAGAAAGTATAAATAATATTATTAGTAAGGGGACTGCGTCCCCCTCCGAAAAGTAGTGGGGGGACGACGTACCTCCGCGCTCCCCCTCCACTACGGCCCTGAAGACAGTTGTTGACAATTGAGTACAGAGGATCTACTCCCATTAGTCCTGGACCCTTAGGACCAAGGACCCGGGCCTCTTTCACCAGGGAATAGCCGAGGTGTCCCAAAGGGCGCCCGGCGTCCTCCGTGGGGCTTTCCATAGGGCAAGACCTGGGTTACTAACAAGCCCCCCCCCCCCATCTGGTCCAAGGACACAAGACGGGATGGAAGTGGATGCGCCACTTACGCGCGCCTACACCAAAATGGGAAGGCTGCCGATATGACCTCGGTTGGGCCGCCTGGTGATCTAGCACACCTTCTACTAGCTCTGCAGGCTAGTACCCGGGAATATTAATGGCTTCCCTCAACCCCGTCCGGAGATGTACCCGACCACCCACGGGTATCGGGAACCACTGCCCCCTCGAGTCCAAACCAATCCGAACAACTCCCAAAGGGAAGGGCTCAAATGTTCGGCCCGAGGTTTCTCTAGTAACGTCAGAGGTTCCACGAGTACTAAGGGTTTCCATCGCCCGCACCACGGCAGCTGAAGGGGACTGATCCCCTCCCCTACGGGAACGGCCCTGAAGACACGCTAAACAGGCATGGAAGTTTCCTTTCCAAGTTCCTTTCCCAGCTATCATTTCACAGGTGTCCATCGTCTATGGTGCAAGAACGCCCACTAAACACTACCAAAAGTGGGGGGGGGGGCACTGGAGAGGTGGGTTATTGACAGTTAAATGGGAAGGAGAAGAAACCTACATTTAAAGCATTACGAAAAGCAAAGTGCAGCTTCTGTTTGATAAAATTACAGCAATCTAACGTGAACACTAACAAGACTTTCTGCACCCAATAGGAATTTAATATATAATTGATGATAAACTCAACATAAAAAGCTAGCTCACAGTATATTTGGAACAGAAACCAGAACGAGAACTAAGTAAATGTTATTTAAGTTTGGTTCACAACACACAGGGAACGGAAGCAGGAAAGCTCATCGATAGCAATATTGAAAATCTATTGTGCGCATTGAGATGCCAGTTGACTATACCTACAGAGGCGGACAGAAGTATTCGAATAATATACCATGTAGTATTGCACGTACTATACATACTGTAATATTTATTTGGCAGCGTTGAATTGCTTTACATGTAAACATTAATCTTTTGTGTCTGGGAAACAATATTTAAAATATCACTTTGCATGTATTTATTACACAATCTGTACTGTATTTATTCTACTGTCCCTATTATTGGAGGACATGTATTCGAACGTACCCAATCGAACAGAAAGAAAGATGGTTGGACGTACCCTACACGCCCCTACCACATAGCAGTTGTGTTTATGCTATGCCTCGAGACAGTGTGCTCGAAGTTTATTCAGCCGATTGTGAACTCACAGGTAATATGGGGCATAAAGGTAAGGAGCCAACGGTGGCAGAGAGGAATATCGTGTTGTAAATAAGCCTAGAAATGGCGCTCCTTCTAAACTCACTACCAAAGACAGAAGGCAAATAATAAAAATGGTGAAGCAGAAACCGAGAGTCACTGCATCTGAGATTAGAGGATGCCTTAAGCAATATTCTGGTACTGTGGCTCACACCAGAACAGTGTGTTAATAAGGTGAATAAGAAAAAGCGTATAGAATATCCTAAACAGTATGTGGTGATACCAGCATAATTCTGGGATAAGGTTCTCTGGTCGGACAGAGCAAATTCTGCTTATACAAGAGCGATGGACGTCTTAAAGTGTGGAGACTGCCAAATAGAGAATGGGAACCTAGGAATATGGTAGCTACAGTGAAACATGGTGGCAGTTGTGTGATGGTATGGGGCTGTATAGCTTCATCTGGCTTTGTGGAACTGGTTTTCATATATGGGATCATGGAAAAATGTGTATACAAGAGGATTCTGAAAAACAATCTTAAAAAGTGTGCAGAGAAGCTGAGATTAGGACATGATTATTACGTCCAGCAGAACAATGATCGGAAGCATACTGCTGAAATTGTAAGGCTTTGGATCGTGTGCAACACTCCTCACACTTTGAAAATACCGCCCCAATCTCCAGATTTAAATCTTATAGAGAACATTTGGAAGGAACTCGAAGAGCATGTGAGATGCATCATATCAGAAGCAAGGACCATCTGAAAGAACTTCTTCAAACAGAGTGGAGAAATATGGACTCTGCAGTCACTAAACAACACAGTCACTAAACGACAATGCCCAAACGATTATCAGTAGTAATTCAAAGAAAGGGGATGATAACTAAATACTAGCTGTTCTCTGTTCGAATACTTATGTCCAGATGTAAAGTAACCCTTTTATTTCTCCTTGTACTGCAAATTAGTTTCAGTTTCTATTTATGGGTTTATATGCTTAAAGTTTATTATGCTAAAGTTTATTTTGTACCAGTTGTATTTACGTATGCTTACTCTGCGTAGCTTTAAAATAATATAAGTAATAAATATGTTTACGTTCGAATACTTATGTCGGCCTCTGTAGGTAGTTCTTCACTGCTTGAAACTCAGTCAGCTGTGCAGGTAACATAACTCAAAATTGTATGTAATACATTTTTTTTTTAAAACGCACATGTCATTAGCAGGGCTTTGTACGCAGTTGCTGATTGCACTTTGGAAAATAGGCAAATACAGGTTTCACTGTGACCTCGCCCTCCACAAGCACTGCCAATCGTTCACAAACTCAGTAGCGCACGAGACTGGTGTCTCTTCTCTCTGCCAGTATAAGATCAAGTCATGTCCGAAACTAGTCATTAGTTACTACTTGGGACTTCTTCTGCGAATGCAGCATTATAATAGGTGGTGTAATAAATGACGTGCATTAGAGCTTGTTCTTCTGTTTTCCGAGGTTTGTTACACCCCATTTTCCAAGCTTATAATCAGCAAGAACCATATAGGCAGTTTTATTAATCAGCCTTCTTAAAGAATAATTTCTACCATGAAAAGGACTACAACATAAATGAATCCGACATGCTTTGTCCGGAAACGGGAGCAGAAAAGGTGAAACGCGACTATAGTAAGTTTCCTGTTTCCGTTTCGGACTCCGAAAATTACTGTAAAGGTTAACGTTGTACGCGTAGTATTTATCTTTCCAGCTCTGGCTCCCAATCGCGATTAATGAGGATGACATTTAAATGTGATTCTTATATCCACGCTATGCAACTCACACACTTTTTTAACGATTTCTAATCATTCAGGAAGTGCAATGTTACGTAAAACATTCGGAAGCAAATTTGCTAATTAGTATATAACATTTAAAAAAAATCAATCAATACGAAGTGCGACTTCAAAGGGTATTCATAGAAAATTAAAAGTTAATATTTAATTAGCTACATCAGTATTTTAAATGTACATAATACGTATCAGTATTTTAAAGGTACACATTTTTGAAAAAAGAAACGAAAGTTCCTAACAAGTTTTTTTTTTTTTTTCGTGGAAAGGGTACCTTTTTTGTAACATTTCAACTTCTGTCGGTTTAAACCAACCAGATTGACTATCATCAAAAACCTTACAAAATGAAGTTTTCCCATTGGATTCGCAATTATCTTAGATTTATAAGGTAAAGAAAGGAAGAAACCAGTCATAAAGAAGGAATATAAGGCGAAATACAGTACTTTTATATGAAGTATATAATAATAATAATAATAATAATAATAATAATAATAATAATAATAATAATAATAATAATAATAATAATAATAATAATAATAATAATAATAATAATAATAATAATAATAATAATAATAATAATAATAATAATAATAATAATAATAATAATAATAATAATAATAATAATAATAATAATAATAATAATAATAATAATAATAATAATAATAATAATAATAATAATAATAATAATAATAATAATAATAATAATAATAATAATAATAATAATAATAATAATAATAATAATAATAATAATAATAATAATAATAATAATAATAATAATAATAATAATAATAATAATAATAATAATAATAATAATAATAATAATAACAATAACAACAATAACAACAACAACAATAATAATAATAATAATAATAATAATAATAATAATAATAATAATAATAATAATAATAATAATAATAATAATAATAATAATAATAATAATAATAATAATAATAATAATAATAATAATAATAATAATAATAATAATAATAATAATAATAATAATAATAATAATAATAATAATAATAATAATAATAATAATAATAATAATAATAATAATAATAATAATAATAATAATAATAATAATAATAATAATAATAATAATAATAATAATAATAATAATAATAATAATAATAATAATAATAATAATAATAATAATAATAATAATAATAATAATAATAATAATAATAATAATAATAATAATAATAATAATAATAATAATAATAATAATAATAATAATAATAATAATAATAATAATAATAATAATAATAATAACAAGAAGAAGAAGAAGGAGAAGAAGAAGAATATAAAATTCCAAAGTTAGTTTCATTTTATTATTATCTATTTACTAAAGGTTTCAATCTTTCAATTATCTTAGCAAATAACATTCATGGATTCGCTTTATTTTGCACCAGATAAAACACATTGTGGTAATGCTTTTGAATATCTCTGTCTTGCTTCCATAGAATCTGAGTCAAATATGAAATTTGTTATTTGTTTAATCAGACGTTTCGTTTTTGTATTAAGCTGTATCCACATACAAACTCACACATGTATGCACGCGCACGCATATGGATTCAGTGGATGTCAAAACGTGTAATTCCTTGAATAATGAATTTTTATGTGGGATGAAACAAAATACCGACCAGTGGATGATCCAGAAAGTAAGAGTATAAAACTAATGCAGATTCTTTATGACGTCCTACACGAATCTTTACAAGAGAACTTTGTGGAGTTTATTCTATTCTATATTTGATTTTCGGATTAAACATATCTATAATGTTATGATCTTTGGATACTTCACGTAACTGTATGGTTAAAGCGCTTCTTTCGAATTCTCTGAAGTCAGAAATTAATAGAATATGAATCGTTGCATAATGTCCTAATATGGAGAGCTAAATGCATATAGATGACTACGTATGCATTAACGAGGTGCGATAGCTATCAGATAATTGGATTGTATCCTGGGAAATTGAGATAAATGCATCTCCAATTAATACTATGGCATATTAGGTGATTTAATAACTACCTCATTATAGGATACAATTAGGAAAAAGAATTAAATTTTGTCTTGGAATTCGATGCCGAGGTTTTGCCGTAAATAATCCATGTGAGTTATCTTGAATCCAAAATAGAGTTTGTAGAAACAAAAAACAAGTCCATCCTTGCATACGTGTACCTGTGTATGCGGGAGAAGAGAGAGAGAAAACGTGAGCGAGAGAGGAAATACTCAAAACCAAATGTCAGATAAATATCAAATGTCAGATAAATATCAAACAAGTTCAGCTCTTTCCGATGATGCGGTGCGGACATAAAAAATCCTTTCACCTCAACCAATTTCTTCTACATGCGGTATTTTTCGTTATTCTTTTGTTCACTTAGTAACATCTCTGTACAATGATTTTGGTTAAAACACCGTCTATTTGTGGAAATTAGTAGTGCTAATGAAACATATATCTTGAATTATCTTCTAATGGCCTATGGATTCCTCTTCATTAGTCATTAAGAATGTCTTTTGTAAAACGTAATATAGCTAATAAATCATAAGAGAGAGACAGAGGTATAGAGAAAGAGAGACAGAAGGAATCTTACGACACTATAAATAGATGATCTCGTTAAATCGCAAAATCTATCCCCAAAATTTGTGCTGTACAATTAAAATTTTCCTAGAGTATTTTAAGTCTCAGATACAGGAACGATGCCCAGTCTGCATCGTGAGAGGTTCTTTGGAAATGTTTAGGCTGGAATGATACTTCGCTTTCATAGCTGCTAGAGCAGCGAATGGAATCAGAATATTTAGAGCTTGTTTGCTGAATAATGGGTGTTCGTTACCTATGTACTCCAAAACTATAATAGGGACAAGTCACTCAGTTTACATGTTATGAAAGTGTCACTGGTGAAATCTATGTATAAGTTGTTTCTGCTCATTTATGATCAAAGATAATGGTCCTTGAAACTTTTTCAAATTGATATTTAATCCAATTACATTCAGCAAATTCACCGCAAAAATATTTTTCAAAATGGATTTTGAAAATTTTGAGATGATCAAGTAAACCGTGTTTTATCTTCATCTGAAGCACTGGATCATTAATATCTAGTGCCATTGACACCAAAACAGGGAATATGTCCAGCTTGTTGTTTTCCATACTGTTTCCCCAAATTAATTTTTTACGAATGCCTCCACTTTGTCATACCGGGAAAGTACAGCTGCATTATTCCCTTGAAGAGAAGTGTTGATTAGTTTCGCACATATATCTGTAGGTAAGCCATTTTCAACACAATAATCTACATCGCCGGAACTCTTTACTAATGGGTTATTTTCTCCATTTGCCGTGACTCAAACATTCCCTTCGGTATTTTGTTTCATGAAACCCATCAAGCATCACAATGAAACAAAAAAGGAGTATTTTAGGTATCCATTTCCTTACATATGGCGTTTGTTGACTTTGAAAAAGCCTTCGATAGGGTAAACCGATGCAAAATGTGGCAAATATTGGAAGAACGAGGATACCCACAACAATTAGTAAAAATGATACAATGCTTCTACTTCCAAACAAAAATAAATGTGAGGAACAATGGTAAAATTTCTAAAAAAATCTTACTAATCAGGGTGTCAGACGAGGGTGTACTTTATCACCTACACTTTTTAGCATTTATATTGACGACCTAGTGTGCAAATGGAAGCAGCTAGTGAATGTACGTTTTAAAATTTCAAATAAAAACTTTTAAAATATTTTATTGTTTGCTGACGACTTAGTTATACAAAATAGCGAGTCTGCCCTGCACAAAATCTATTTTTAAACTTAGTGAACTTTGTAAGCAATATAATATGAAAATTTCTCATATAAAATCAAAGGTAATGGCATTCATTGGGAAAGAGCCAATTAGAACAAAAATAGTTATAAATAATCGTTGCGTTGAACAGGTAAGCCATTTTAACTACTTGGGAACCGATGTTAGTTATGACAAGGAATATGATGTCTACAATAAAATATGCAAATTTCAAAGAGTGTGTGGAACAATAAATATAACATTTAGAAACAAAATACGTAAAGAAACAAAATTAAAGTTCTACAAAGTTATGGCTGTACCTATACTGACATACGGAAGTGAGACTTGGATGTTAACTAAAAAGCAACAGAGTAAAATACAGACTTCAGAAATGAAATTCTTGAGAAGTGTGAAAGGATGCACGAAGAGGGACTTAATAAGAAATGAAAATATAAGAGAAGAGCTGGACATTTTTTAGTATGAATGATAGGTTAAAAGATGTCAAACAAAAATGGAAGGAACATGTTGAAAGAATGCCAGATAATAGACTTACAAAACAAATATTACAACATCGTCCTAAAGGTAGGAGATCGGTGGGCAGACCCAGGAAACGATGACTGGAGGACTTCGAAGGCGGAACAGGCACTTGATTGCCTATGCCATGAAGTGAAGAAGAAGAAGAAGAAGAAGAATAAGAAGAAGAATAAGAAGAAGAAGAAGAAGAAGAAGAAGAAGAAGAAGAAGAAGAAGAAGAAGAAGAAGAAGAAGAAGAAGAAGAAGAAGAAGAAGAAGAAGAAGAAGAAGAAGAAGAAGAAGAAGAAGAAGAAGAAGAAGAAGAAGAAGAAGAAGAAGAAGAAGAAGAAGAAGAAGAAGAAGAAGAAGAAGAAGAAGAAGAAGAAGAAGAAGAAGAAGAAGAAGAAGAAGAAGAAGAAGAAGAAGAAGAAGAAGAAGAAGAAGAAGAAGAAGAAGAAGAAGAAGAAGAAGAAGAAGAAGAAGAAGAAGAAGAAGAAGAAGAAGAAGAAGAAGAAGAAGAAGAAGAAGAAGAAGAAGAAGAAGAAGAAGAAGAAGAAGAAGAAGAAGAAGAAGAAGAAGAAGAAGAAGAAGAAGAAGAAGAAGAAGAAGAAGAAGAAGAAGAAGAAGAAGAAGAAGAAGAAGAAGAAGAAGAAGAAGAAGAAGAAGAAGAAGAAGAAGAAGAAGAAGAAGAAGAAGAAGAAGAAGAAGAAGAAGAAGAAGAAGAAGAAGAAGAAGAAGAAGAAGAAGAAGAAGAAGAAGAAGAAGAAGAAGAAGAAGAAGAAGAAGAAGAAGAAGAAGAAGAAGAAGAAGAAGAAGAAGAAGAAGAAGAAGAAGAAGAAGAAGAAGAAGAAGAAGAAGAAGAAGAAGAAGAAGAAGAAGAAGAAGAAGAAGAAGAAGAAGAAGAAGAAGAAGAAGAAGAAGAAGAAGAAGAAGAAGAAGAAGAAGAAGAAGAAGAAGAATATTTTGAAAAGTATACACTTGAAGTACATGCCTTTATAAAATTGACTGTTCGTACAATCATCAATAACTTAATGAAGTGATGGGCTGAGTTCGTTAGCTTCCAGAGCCTCCCGATGAAACATACAGTGAGTCCATGGTGCTTCTGTCGCATCACTAAATGAAGTGCTCATGTCTGCATTTCTAGCACTAATCAAAACCGCTTCATAGAAAAATTGTTTACTATAGCTTTAATATGTGGAGAAATCGGTAGAACCACATTGCAAAAATATAATGCTTAAAAACACAAACACATATAGGAACTATTAGCAACCACCACTGAATGTGACGATAAACTGGTTGCTATACCTATCTGTCGTGGTGACGTAATCCATAGCTCCTAACTGCACACACATATATACACTGAACAGTGCTGTCCGAAAAAAGATGCGGTTGCTTGTCTAACTACGTGCGTTGTCTGTGACGAACGTTTTGCAAGAACAAATGGAGAGAATATTATTTTGAAATTCACGTGAATTAAATTGGACACTAATTCAAATGCATCTAAATATACTTTTATTTATTTGATTTGCTTGTTAACATTTTGACAGTCCAGGGTTTGGTTGTTTCAATGTTTATCTGTACGAAAACATGTTCCCCCTTTCAAGAATTCCGTGCCCTCCATAGAGGTCACGCCCCACAGTTTTAAACTGATTGCAGTATAGCAATGGCAGTAAAGCAAAAACCTACAAGATAAAATTGAAAATTAATTTGTGCCATATAATGCATTAACCACCTATGGATGGTATATTCCTCATAAAGATTAAGTTAGGGAGTACTTCTAATGCTTGGAGTAGTGCATTATAAGCTTCACAAGAAAAAACACAAACTATTACCTAAATAGCTATCCTGAACTTTGGTCTTATTAAATGTATTAGTATATAAATTTAGATTATTTCGAGTCGAGTACTTATGGATGTTAGTGTAAACTCAAAAAAAGCAAGTCAACATGCCTAAGACAACAAAAGGTGACTTTCAGTGGTGTTTAGAACACACTTAAATTAATCGAAGAGAAAATAAAAACCTTAGTTTCTAAGGGATAGCTAAAACCCCTAAAGAATGGTATGATTATTCCAAAATAACCAAAATCATAACAGATATTCATTAGTACATCCTTAGAAACACTATGGTCTAAACTGTTAAACATAATTAGGCTTAAGGTCAAATTTTTAGAATCGAATTAATATGAGTTGACCAACCTAGATCCGAGTCGATGTAAATACCGAACGTTTGTGCAGGAGATTCATAAACGTATAAAATGTATATTGAATGTCATTAATTTTTCACTGTTAATACGACAAACGTTGATCTATAGAAAAATCTGTCAACACACACTTTTCTGGTCATAATTCGTCCCTAATCAAGATCTAACCTTAGATTTGCTATGTCGGGAAAACTTTCAAGGCGATAGTGCTTTCAGTAAATACCTACGTCAACCTATGTATTATATGCATCTGGTAAAAGGATAAAAGATCTGTGTTAGCACACAAATTCATCAAAGAAAGGAGCAACATAAGAGTAAAGAAAAGTTAGTAAATACACTTAAAATATTTTCTATTTTGGTACACAAATTAATTAACCAACTGAGTAAGAAGAAGTTGAACTTCAACACCAAGTTTGATATTTATCTGATATTTGGCTTTGAGTATTTAATAAAACCCGGTGTAATTTAAGAAATGACTACCTAATTTAAGAAAGACTACCTTTTATTAGACTTCATTCGCAAAAAAAAAGAAAAAAAAAACAGATCGAGCCATCACATTGAACTTCCAACATCTAAAAGTTTTTTTTTTTTTTTTTTTTTGAGAAAAATTATGCATCTTTTTATTATTGCTTCCTGAGGGCATCCAGTCCCAGTATCACCTCCTCAGCCACCTCTGCGACGAACACCCACTGACGCACGGCACTCCGTCCCAAGGTCAACTGCAGCAGGGCCTCCCTCTTCACGGGCAATGTGTCGCCCGATTCCGTCACTAGCTGGTATGATCGGCTCGGTTTCCTCGACGGTAAACACTTGGCCACGTCAGGTCTGATGTTGGTCACGGTTGCCCTGGTGTCTACGAGCACGCGGCACGGCTTCCCTCTCACCCAACCATCCGCGATGAGACTGTCATCTATACGCCGGCTGACGGCGCGCAGTGTCACTCGAGGAGATGGGGTGATGACGCCGACGTGCCCCGGCCCGCCTCGGTAGCGTGGTTGTAGAATGTCTGCCTCACGTTCAAGAGGTCCCGAGTTCGAATCTCGGTTAACAAGTTCCCTGGATAAGGTTTTTCCGGGGTTTTCCCTTATCCTGATAGACGAATGTTGGGTAACTCTAAGCTCCATGGACCCCGGACTCATTTGAGCATCATTTCACCAATTTTATCCATCGTCCGATATGACTTAACGTTGGAGGACGTAAAATACAAACAACAAAACAACCGACGTGCCCCTCGCCACGACGGCCTTTACTGTTTTCCGGCTGCGCTCCCTGGCGTGGGCAGTCTCTCTTCAGGCTCTCCACACACCCAACACATGCCACCTGGTCTTCGCCGGCGTTCCTCGGCTGGTCTTCGCTCTCCAGTGTAGCGGATGCTCCTTGTTCTCGACGTCGGAGTAGCCGTCACCTTGGCCGCCTCCGTCCTCAATGCTGCCGTTAGCGCCCCGTGGATGGTTTTGTAGTCACCGAGCATTAGGCGCTGACGTATCTGAACGTCTCGTATCCCGTCAACGAAGGTGTAGGCGGCTTCCCGGGATACGAATTCAAATGGGAGGTCGACAAAAGCTTTGCTGGCCAGCTGTTTAATTGCCAGGGCAAAGCCCTGCAGCTTCTCCCCTGGCTGCTGTGTCCATGACTTCAGTTGGGTGTGCTAGGCTGCGGCCAAACGGTGGTTTCCGAAGCGGTTTTCCAGGGCCTGCCAGATGTCTTTGGGCGCCACCGCTGTCTGAACCGTTCAAGACCTCTGCGGCTCGTCCCTGGATGCTGGCTATTAGCTGTGCGGCGTCCTCCTCTGGTGACCACTTGTTTTGCCTGGCCAGTGTGTCGAATTGGCGACGGAAAACTTCGAACGTGGACGTGCAGTCGTACTTCGGTGGTTTGACGCACGCAGGTGTGTCGCATCCCAGCGCGTCGGGCTTCAAGTCCTTCAACCTCCTGCCGACGGTGTCCTCTACCATGGCGTTCAGGGACTTGGTGTTGCTGTCGGCCTTTCCCTCTACGTTGTTAACGCGGTTCGCCAGCCCTTCGACGCCCTCGTGAACAGTTGGAAAAAGTTAATTTTTCAACAATTAGAAAAGTTTTTGACAGGTTTTTTGACAGGTCTTTGGGTTTAATAAGCCCCAATGGCATTCAACATGACAACGTACTCCTGTTGTTGACCGATGCTGCATCATATACCTATGGTAAAAGCTGCTAATTCTCTTCAAGCTCTTTACTCGAAAATGGTGCATGTAACATGCCTAGCACATGCCTTACACCGAGTTGCGGAGGAATTGCAGAATAAGTTTCCTGAAGTTGATCGTCTAATAGGATGCATCAAGAAGGCACCTTCACGAGTTGCAACATTCAAGTCCGAGGCTCCTGAAGTTCCTTTGCCTACTTCACCAGTTGTGATCAGATGGGTAACCTGGATAGAAGCATGCAACTACTACTGCGAGAACATCGAAGTAGTGAAAAGGATCATTGACATGTTTGATAGCATTGATGCGACCTCCATCAAACTCGTGCAGGAACTTCCTTCAGACAGTGAACTTGCAGGGGAACTTTTGTATATAAAGTCAAATTTTGGATTCCTACCTGGTGCTATTACGTGCTTAAAGAAGTCAGGAGTTAAGTTAGTGGAACAAAGAGACTTGGTAAAGAAAGTGGCAAGTGACTTAGAAAATGTGATCGGGAAAGTGGGGAAGGATGTAGCGAAAAAATTAATGGTCGTTTTGAACAAAAATAAAGGTTTTGCTACATTGTCTTCAAATACAGATGTTCTGTCGGTTGAGAAATTTTCTCTGGTAGATTTACCAGGAGACTTAGAAGCAAGTGATTTAATTTACTTTAAGTATGCTCCTCTCGACTCAGTGCAAGTGGAAAGGAGCTTCTCAGTGTACAAAGCATAGTTAGCAGATAATCGGCATTCATTTTACTTTGGAAATCTACAGATTATATTTATTGTGCACTGTAATTCACGACTCATGAAATGACTGCTAACATGTGTGCTAATAAAATAAAATAGAAAACCTTAAATAGTTGTGTACCTGTATAAATGTTTAAAATAAACTTGTCCTTTGATATTTTATATTATTTTCCTTTTGAGTTTATCTTACAAATGACATAAATATTTAAAGGACATATTTTTACATTTTATAGGGCATTTTTTGAGATTTTTAGGACATTATTGCATTTTTAAAGTGCATTTTTAAGTATTTTTGGGGCATTAAATTCCTAGCCCTATTCATTACACACAGATACACAAGTGAGTGTAGCAGTCAGTATAGTTTAATGTTAATTGTAATAATTTGATTTAAACATTTAACGTCATTAATTTAAGGTGATACTAGAAAAATAAGCTTTACATGGAACCTTGGGGACTTATGAACTCTAGTGCATAGAGAAAACGGCGTGACTACGGTTCTTTCTTATTAATGCTCTGCTTCGAGTATGCTTCATCACTGTTGCTTTTCTCTCGTTTCCTCTTCTGTTTTCTTTTCTCTCTTTCATTGATTTTTCCCCCTTTTTGTGAAGTAGCAATTATCTCCACGACCTCTTTAGTGGACCGTGTCACTAGCTAACGAGAACCTAAGTTTTAAACACATCTCGTTCATAAGTTGGACAAAGTGATATCCTTAAGCGGGGTTACCAGGGATGAAATGAAAGGCAAGCATGTCATTTTCTTCTTTTTCAGTCTTCCTTCGTGTAGTACAAGAGCTGCCTTAAAAATACTCGCTCTCGACTGCACGTGGCTGCGCAATTCGCAAGCGTTTTATTTTGGCATTACTACGTTCATTAAATAGTTTACGGAAGTATGTAGGTCGATTTGAAATATCGTTTTATAAGGACATAGTTAAAAGCAGCAAAAGAAAATGGCTTCACTGAAAATCTTGAAAGCCATTTTCTGCCAATGCTTATAGTGTGCACATACAAAAGAATTTATTATAATTACAATAATTATAAATTATAATCTAGATGGAAAATGTGCTAGAACAATTCTGAAAATAGATGGCGCGGTTGCTTGCAGCAGATGCACAGTTAATAGACAGGATACGATTGTTAGTTTACAACACTGCCATTTAGTTTACAATTCCCATTTTCAACTTCTCTACATAGTAAGCAGTGAAATAATGAACTCGTTGTCAATGACGCTGACAATTGCTAGGACAGACCCGCCGGTGTGCCGAAATTTCGTTCTGTAAGAATTGCTTTACATGCTAGTAATGACATGGTTTATCGCCTTTTAAAGTTATGCCAAAAAATTAAGCTGTTCCCAAAAAAATACAAATAAACTTCAAAACTCTTTCACGCTTTCTTAAAGTCCCTATTTATTTATTTTCCCTACGACGTTTATACATTTATTCATTCGCACAAACCACTTTACAAATGTTTCTTGCCACACTTTTTCTTCGACACTGTTCACAGCCTCCGAATATGTACTAATAGCTTCACCATCTGACATAAATCAGCGACACTGCAGCCGTTGCCTTAGTTTGAGGAACACAAAAATGTCACAGAGGGCCAGTTCTAGAGAGTAACGTGGATAGGGTAGCATCCTGATGCCCTCTTCATTCAGGAAATCCATTGTTCTAACAGCAGTGTGAGGGGAGGCATTGTCATGGTGCTGCAGGAGATGTTCCTTCCGTGACCTCGGGTGTTATTCCTTCCACCTTTTGATGACCTCTGGAAAACAGGACTCTGTCTACCATGGGACAGTGATTATGCGTTGGTTTTCAAGTGAATGGTTGCTATGCGACTCTTTCTTGACGATTAAGGGTCGACCGTTTTTTTTTTTTTTTTTTTCAACACTTCGGCACCTCTTTACTTTTGTTAGAGATGGTTCATCTTCAAAGCATCAGACAATCGACAGTTGTTTATATTCTAGACCATTAAGGCATATCCCATAACTGTTATATACGATTGCGTCCCGACTTTCATCAGAATTACATTTTTTTTTACCATAAATTCACACCAATTCACCCAGACTGTTTTTTGATGATCGGTGAGGGAATGCGGGTCCCAATGCGCACATCTCTTGGTGAGACCAAGATGTTGATGCGCAATTGTTTGTGCAGCTTTTTATACAATGTTTAATGACTTCTCTATCTCAAGGAATGAGATTTGCGGATCCTTTTTTACCATTTTCCTCACAGCTTCGAATTTTTGGGAGTAACTGCAGCTTGTGGCCTTCATGCACGAAGCTCATCTTCTAAGAATTCTCACCTCCTTTGAAATTCACAAAACCAGTTCCTAACTGTGGCCAATGAAGAAACAGGGTCACCAAAAGCTTCTGACAAAATTTGGTTGTTCTACTTGGGGACTAATCCCTCCCTTTTTTTTTTAAATCGTAATAGATCATTGCTCGAAAGTCACATCTGGACGGCTCTATCTTTGATACCCCACTGGTCAAAAGATAACAGTACTGTCCCTCCCTCATGACTCAGCGCTAACAGATATTGCAATTCTTTTTCTGGGCACTCCTAAATAAACATCAGGCAATTAGGTGCACTTTAGTGGCAACTTCCTCCCTTGGCGTATTGCGATGTAGATTAAAATTTTTTGCATGCCCCTCGTAAGCACACTTGAAAACCATCTGTCCCACGCCTGGTTTCAACGTGTGACCGAGGGATGAGTAGGTCAGGCTAGTCCACTGAGACACCAAAACCGACGCAGGAGACGTAGTATCTCACCGAAATATTCAAGATAGACATTTCAGCGGAGATGCACACATGTTTTAAGGTCCTGAAGAAACAAAACAGCAATTTAGAAAAAATTGTGTGCGCGTGAATATCATGGCTCAAAAATGAAAACTTGGATGAATATCAAATTTGGTATTTAAGCTCAGTCCTTTCTAGAAGTGCAGCAAGAGGATTTTGAAGAAAGTCAGCCCCCCGACTAGACTACACTACGGAGGGTATTCGGCACGGAAGTCCAAAGTTGTTCTATTGTACCTAGGCCCCCTAGTGGGGCACATCCGGGTGGAAGACTGAGGCGAAAGGAGCAACTGCGGCCGTCCCAAGGAGCCACGCAAGTGCAGAGGGCAAGGTCCCTACACTTTATCAATTGGAAATTCCCCGGCAGGCCAGTCAACTGGCATCCCGACCATCCTATGGTCCGGAAACAACTCCACCAGACAGAGTTCGGAGAGTGGAGACCGTCCTACCGGGGAAGGAAATTTACCTGCCATGCAACGCCGAGACATCCATTGAAACTTATACCCTGAAAGATGTAAAATGATAATAGAGATGAAATGGAGGGATAGGAAATTCGGGGGATGTAATTAATCTGCCCATCATTCGCCTGGCAACAGGTGAAACCCCCGAAAAAACCATAGGTCTTGTAGGTTGAGCACGGGAATCGAACCCGGACCTCCCAAATGCGGCCACAGAGGAAACCGCCAGTCATCCCGCACGGTAAACCCGCCACATAAAATGTCATTCACAACTGTTGATGTGTTCAGAAATGTCTATAATCATTTTAATTAAAATATTATATATTAAAGAAATTTACATATCAAAGAAAGTGTGCACCTGAAATATTCCAGGAATAGACTGTGAAGTGCTTTTCATTCCGAAGGAATTTTTTATAATCTTGTATACTGGTAAATATTACATGAACTCCTGACCCTAAATAAAATTCCTTTGAATCCATATAAAATAGATAGAAAGAAAATAGATACCTTTAAAGCAAGCAATTTCCTGTACAGAATTATAAGCTCATAATGTAGCTGTATGCATTCAGTAGATACAACTAAGGCACGTGTTTGACCAAGTAGGTTGAGTGTATGAGGTTTTGAGCCTTTGCCTCCCTTTTGAAGGTAGTCACTGCAAGTATTTGTCTTCATTTTGGGAAATTTTAGCATCCAGATTGATGAAGGGAAGATAAACATTTTTAATGTGCGGAGAAAGAAGAAGATATTGCAGTGTTAGATATTGGCAGTGTGTTAATTGCCAACAAGATCATCCGGCAAACTATCGTGGTTGTTCTCATTACTTACAGCTGAAGGAACGACAGTCTCGGCGCTTTCAGCAGCAGGCAATACCATCCCATCACAATTCACAGCAACCAACCTCAGCTTCTCAGCAACAGACACTGGTTCAGCAACAACAAGCGCAGCGTCCACAACAGCAACAAACACGACAGAGTCCTTCCTCAACTGTTTGTTCTCCGCCATCCCGAACTTATTCAAAGGTACTGACTGGTCGTTCACGTCCCTCTCAAGGACGTTCTTCAATTCCTTCACCAGAGGATTCTGCCTCTGCAACCCCGTCTTGGACTTCCTTGAAAGAAATACGGACGGCGTCAAACTGTAGGCGTATACTGTCACGAGACGTTTCTTATACTGAGGTCGCTGATAAATCCCGGGCTGCACAATAAAAAAGGACATTTAAATTTTCCTTCTTTATTTATCAATATAATTCTCCAACATAATCTCCAGAAAGGCATTTGTCATATCGGTGTTCTAATTTGATTAAACCATCTCGGTAGTGCGATTTTTCGTAGTCCTCAAAACTTCGTCCTCCAAGAAATTGTTTGATGTTCATTAACAGGTGGTAGTTACTGGGTGCTAGATCTCACGAATAGGGTGGATGTTCAAGCAATTTGAACCTTAATTCACACATTCTTCCCATTGCAATAACGGAACGATGGGCCGGAGCACTGTTGTGAAGAAACAATATATTTTTCTCTGCCAAATGAGGTTTTCCCCTTCACCTCATCACTCAAACGTTGCAGCAAGCTTGCATACTAGTCGCCAGTGATACTTTTACCCGTTTCCAAGTAATCAATAAAAAAATAATTCCCTGTACATCCCAGAAAACACTCGCCATAACCTTGTTAGCTGACAAAATTGCCTTTTCTCTTTTTGGAGTTGGTTCAACGGGCGCAATCCACTGTTTTGACTGTGATTTACTTTTTGGAGTGTAGTGATGTATCCAAGTTTCATAACGGTCTCAAAAAGTCACTGGGATTTTTACGGTAGAACTCCAAATTCTTAACGGAAATAGTTTTCCTTTTCAACTTTTGATCAGGTGTCCACAAACGCGGCACCCATCCTGCACAAACGTTGTGCATGCCCAAAACATTATTTAAAATATTACCTGCACGTTATTTTGATATGTTTACAGCCTCTACTATCTCAAAGAATTTTTTTCTGCGGTCTTCCAGTACTAAACGATAATTTTTTTTCAATGATCTCTGGAGTTGTGACTTCCATAGGGCGTCCAGAGCGAGAGTCGTTACTAGTGCTCGTACGTACCATTTTAAACACTGCAAGCAACCTTTGAATCATTGTATATTAAGGGGCAAAGTCGTTCAATGTACTGTCCATTTCCTCCCTGATTTGTTCAGACTTTAAGCCTTTTAAATGGAATCACTGCTCTTTTTTCCAAATCCTCCGTATTCGTGAAACCTCTATACCTGTCTTGTTTAAAATGCTGCCATTCAAGAACTAAACAAGCTATTGACCTGTACCCATGGATACAAGCTAGTCTGAAGTTAAACTATATGATGCTACCCGTCAAACTGGCACAGTGGCGCCCTCTGTATGTGAGGCCCGGGACTTATCAGCCGACCTTCGTGTAACTGCCCAAAGGTAATTCATCCGTCTGCACAGACCCCAGATCTTAACCCAATAGAGAATTGACAAAGTGAGGTAAATAAAATATTCGGAAATTCTCTAATATCCTCTATAATCAACTAAAGAAAACATTGCTCGAAGAATGGGTAAAACTTGTGCAATGCAGTATGCATATATATATATATATATATATATATATATATATGGTTTGAAATCACGCCTGCTAGAAGACATTAGGCGTAACAGGCGTAAAGGATACCCTACAAAGTATTGAATTTAGCAGTTTGAGGGAAAACATACATATATGTTTTTGTTGCCCGAATAGTTAAATGACTGTTGAAATAGTGAACTGAAATATATTTTGTCAATACCTGTTTCACTTTAGACGAGCGATTGTTTTTGTTATTATTGCAAATAGCAAGCATTTATCTGCATTTAATTTTACTTTAATGTTTATAGCTCTTTTTAGAAAAATAAACATCTGAATGTGAATTGCAGAACTTTGACCGAATGTTTTTGTGAGTACCTGTAGTTCGGAGCTTGGAAGCATACAGTTCTTGAGAGTGCCTAGCATATATCCCTTGGAATACATTCGAGAGTACCAGATCAAAATAAATCTTTAAATTCTAAAACGTGCTTCATAATATGCGTATAATTGTAAAGCTGTAATATATAATCCTAAAATAACAGTAAAAATTAAACCTTGAGTTGCTTGGTTATCCAGTTCTCCTAGCACTGAGTACTGCAGCAGGCATCCAGCTCCAAAATTCCACACTTACTTCCACTACTAGGTTTTTTGGCAGTTATGCGTAATAGATGGATAAATAAATAAATAAATAAATAAATAAATAAATAAATAAATAAATAAATAAATAAATAAATAAATAAATAAATAAATAAATAAATAAATAAATAAATAAATAAATAAATAAATAAATAAATAAATAAATAAATAAATAAATAAATAAATAAATAAATAAATAAATAAATAAATAAATAAATAAATAAATAAATAAATAAATAAATAAATAAATAAATAAATAAATAAATAAATAAATAAATAAATAAATAAATAAATAAATAAATAAATAAATAAATAAATAAATAAATAAATAAATAAATAAATAAATAAATAAATAAATAAATAAATAAATAAATAAATAAATAAATAAATAAATAAATAAATAAATAAATAAATAAATAAATAAATAAATAAATAAATAAATAAATAAATAAATAAATAAATAAATAAATAAATAAATAAATAAATAAATAAATAAATAAATAAATAAATAAATAAATAAATAAATAAATAAATAAATAAATAAATAAATAAATAAATAAATAAATAAATAAATAAATAAATAAATAAATAAATAAATAAATAAATAAATAAATAAATAAATAAATAAATAAATAAATAAATAAATAAATAAATAAATAAATAAATAAATAAATAAATAAATAAATAAATAAATAAATAAATAAATAAATAAATAAATAAATAAATAAATAAATAATAAATAAACAAATAAATAAACAAATAAATAAACAAATAAATAAATAAATAAATAAATAAATAAATAAATAAATAAATAAATAAATAAATAAATAAATAAATAAATAAATAAATAAATAAATAAATAAATAAATAAATAAATAAATAAATAAATAAATAAATAAATAAATAAATAAATAAATAAATAAATAAATAAATAAATAAATAAATAAATAAATAAATAAATAAATAAATAAATAAATAATAAATAAACAAATAAATAAACAAATAAATAAACAAATAAATAAACAAATATATAAACAAATAAATAAATAAATAAATAAATAAATAAATAAATAAATAAATAAATAAATAAATAAATAAATAAATAAATAAATACATACATAAATACATAAATACATAAATAAATAAATAAATAAATAAATAAATAAATAAATAAATAAATAAATAAATAAATAAATAAATAAATAAATAAATAAATAAATAAATAAATAAATAAATAAATAAATAAATAAATAAATAAATAAATAAATAAATAAATAAATAAATAAATAAATAAATAAATAAAGAAAGAAAGAAATAAATAAAGAAAGAAATAAACAAATAAATAAATAAACAAATAAATAAATAAATAAATAAATAAATAAATAAATAAATAAATAAATAAATAAATAAATAAATAAATAAATAAATAAATAAATAAATAAATAAATAAATAAATAAATAAATAAATAAATAAATAAATAAATAGATAAATAATAAATAGATAAATAAATAGATAAATATATAGATAAATAAAGAGATAAATAAATAGATAAATAAATAGATAAATAAATAGATAGATAAATAAATAAATAAATAAATAAATAAATATAAATAAATAAATACATAAATACATAAATACATAAATACATAAATACATAAATACATAAATAAATAAATAAATAAATAAATAAATAAATAAATAAATAAATAAATAAATAAATAAATAAATAAATAAATAAATAAATAAATAAATAAATAAATAAATAAATAAGTAAGTAAGTAAGTAAGTAAGTAAGTAAGTAAGTAAGTAAGTAAGTAAGTAAGTAAGTAAGTAAGTAAGTAAGTAAGTAAGTAAGTAAGTAAGTAAGTAAGTAAGTAAGTAAGTAAGTAAGTAAGTAAGTAAATAAATAAATAAATAAATAAATAAATAAATAAATAAATAAATAAATAAATAAATAAATAAATAAATAAATAAATAAATAAATAAATAAATAAATAAATAAATAAATAAATAAATAAATAAATAAATAAATAAATAAATAAATAAATAAATAAATAAATAAATAAATAAATAAATAAATAAATAAATAAATAAATAAATAAATAAATAAATAAATAAATAAATAAATAAATAAATAAATAAATAAATAAATAAATAAATAAATAAATAAATAAATAAATAAATAAATAAATAAATAAATAAATAAATAAATAAATAAATAAATAAATAAATAAATAAATAAATAAATAAATAAATAAATAAATAAATAAATAAATAAATAAATAAATAAATATTCGGCTGGTCACAAATAATTCACCCATCCTGATCAGAGAAAGTCCCTTTTCATCTGATAAAATTACGAGATACTTAAAACTATCTCGTTTGATCAAGCACTCTAGTGCAGCCCCATTCGACTGTTGCGGTGGTGTTCAGTCCAGTCGGCTTATTTCAATGGTGGATGTCAGTTTGTGGAAATAGTTTCTCGCCGTAGAAATGGAGCAAGCTAGCTTCAAAGCCCAGCGCAATCCTGTAGGCATTTTAAATGGAGCAAATCTGCCTGCACTGACTTCTGCAGTGGATTTGCATGGATTACCCCATTTTTGACGCATCCTTAATCTACTTTTATTGCGTTCCTAGAATGTGTAATCCAATATTATAATGTACTCGTTCGCACATTCGCAATATGCCCTACTTCCCACATGCCAACAATACGCCCGGGGATCACTTTGCTTGTACATGGCATGGATAGCTGTCACCGAGCGTAGGTACAGTCAGTACATTTGAACATTAGACTAGCATCACACCTGTGTGCTGGATAGAAGCAGAGGTACGACTCTGCGTAATCACTTGCCTGCCACCCGTCGGTTATTTCCTTCCAAAAGATTACCTAAATTAATTTTGACTGCTCTTTGGTAGAGAAATGGAAACTGATATGGTGTCGACTGGTGTCGACTGGGACGTCAAGGTGCCACTGTTCCTGCTGGCCTACCGCTCGTCGACACACGACACTACTGGGATGACGCCAGCCAGCTTAATTTTCGGCCGAGAAATGAAATGAAATGTGTAGTGTTTAACGCCCGCTTTTACTACATACGGCACCGCAGGCGGTCACACTGATGATACATGAGATGAAGATGGAGCACCGGTGGAATGAGATGGTGGGGGAAACCGGAGGTCCCGGAGAAAACCCGTCCCGTTACGCCTCCCTTGTGACCTGGCTTTTGGAAGCCTTCCGGAAGCGAAACAGCCAGCAACCGAGTATGTGGAGAACTTGGTGGATCGTCTCCACGACATTCACGATATGGCTCGTCAGAATATCCAGATGGCGAGTAACCGCATGAAGATCCGATACGACAGGCAAGCCAAAAGCCAACGTTTCCAGGAAGGTAACTTGGTGTGGTTTTACCGCCCTACCCGGACCAAGGGACGCTGCCCGAAGCTTCAGCAGCCATAGCAAGGACCGTACGGGTGGTAAAGGGGATTAACGACGTGGTCTACCGCATCCAGAAGGTGTCCCAAGGAAATATGTTGGTGGTACACCTGGATCGTCTGGCCCGTTACGACGGTGGTGTTCGGGACGACCAGCCTTGAGGAGGGAGCGGTGTCGCGAATGCATTGCTGATTCGAGGCGGCGCGTGCAAACAGTTGAAAGAGACGGGCAGTGCAGTGCGGAGATAAAAGCTCGCCGAAAAGGTGGGGGGAAGGAGACGCATTTCTCGAGAACTCGTCTTTCTTCTAGCGCCTTCTTGATTATTTGAGAACATTCCGGATAGTGAGTAATCTATAAAAAGTGAGCCGCCATCCGCCAGTGAATGAGTCGGTAATTGGACGCATGCGCATGAACAGCCGTGTAAGTGGTCGATGAACTTGCAAGTTGTATGGTGTATGTGACGTTAATTCTGGACTGTCAGATTGATTTCTACGGAAATAAAAAGTAATGTTAGGTGTTTGTAATCTGTACTTTTAATTTCACGAACCCAAAGTCACAATAATATAATACAACTTATATCTGGGTGTTTTAATATTAATGCTCACTGCTTTAATTACACAATTGGTCACAGTTTATAGACAATCACATTTTGGCTCTATGATATGAGAAAATATATAAAACTTCAACCTGTAGTTTATCTGAAGGTTAGGCACGCTATAAAATCGTCTCAAAGTAATTGTCTCTGCAAATTAGAGGAGACCCACTCAGAACAGGATTACGTTGACATCTTCTGTTTCGTTTTGCTTTAACTAATTTATCAATATCAGGACGTAATATCTGGGAAATTTGTAATTGAAGGCTGCATGTTAGATATGAACCGACGAGGTACTTCGGGGTTTGGAGTTAGCTAATTTCATAACAGAAAAAAATTGTTCGCGCACATATGTCGAGCCAAACATACACAATGTCCGTGCGGCAAGTGAATACAACGTAGAAAATTTGGTCTGGGGGACATTCTTGTATAAATCAGCCAAGTCTTTCTGGTGTGTATATTTGTCCTTCAATAAATCGTCACATTGTAAATTTATTAGTTCCATTAGTTACGTGGCAGCTACGTTATTGTCATCGAGTGCGCTACACCTGACTGAACCCTCGTATTCAGATTCTGTACTTGCAGCGCCATTTATATAGGTAACTTGGGACTACACGGCTCTTGCCTGACGTCACACGCACTGCAGGCCTCGCTCCCGGCTGAAATACGTCGCAACTCTCTAAGCTGTCTTCCTCTGGTTTAAGGCTAGCTTAGATACACCATATAGTCTCTGTTTTATTTTCGTTCTGAGATTTCTTCCAAAATATTTCTTCTTATTAGATCCATTCGGTGTTTTATACTTTACTGTATTCGTTTCCAAATCTTTATTCATTCGTTCCGTACTTATCTGACATCCCAAATAATTAAAAGTGGATATCTTTTCTATTATTTTGTTGTCTATTATTATTTTACTCGTCTTCTGTTTATCCATACTTAGCCATGGATTTAGTTTTCTGGAATTATATTTTCACATCGTACTCTTTTATTTCATTCAAGATGTTCGCCGAAGTCTGTAATTATCTTCAACATCTGCTAACAATATCTGATCAACCGCAAACAATATTGTTTTTATTTACTTCTATTTATTTAGGTCGAATCCTTTCGGTATCAGATAAATTTGTAGAAATATATTTAAAAATAAACAAAATTATCTACCATTAAAGTTAAGTGTAAACTTATTTTATATATAGGTGTTTGACTCCTGTAAAACATAAGAGCTCACTACACATTTGTTATAACTTATAAGCGTTATAAATTTCGTAGAAGTGCTTTTTAAAGCTATAGCTAGTCGTAACAACCTTCTTTCACTCTTTTCTTTCTTACTTCCTTTCTTTTTTCTTTCGTAAAAATACCGAGAAACTAAATAACCTGCAGCATTGCATTTAATCATTATTTTCCGTAACCTTGCATTATTTTTCGGCTACAGTAATGTAATCTGCAATGTCATTTAACTTCGCGTTTATTATGGCAAGTTTCACAACACCGTCATACAGTCTTATTATGCGTTTCAAATGGGAAGAGTTCTGGAGTCCAGCTAATCAGATGCCGTATCACACTCAGCGTTGCCAGCTTGTTACTCCACTCCTTTTATATTTCCCTCTCTCTCTCTCTAGCACACTGACACAACATGCAGGTCTGCTTGGCGCAGATGTAAGGGTAAGCAAATTATATACAAACTTTTACAATGATGCAGTTGCCAAAATCAAAATTGGAAAAAGCATTTTCGTAAATTATGTATATTTTAAAATACTATAACTATAATTATAGTTTATGAATTACCTGTTTTTCTAATCCAATGGAACTGTCAGTGGCTCATCCATATTGCTGTCAATGTCACTTCCGTTAAGAGACAATTCGTCATTGTCACTGTCTTCATCGTCTGAGTCTTGCAAATTTATGATTAAAGGTTCCAAAATCTCGTCGCGTGCTATTTCTTTCTTAAAATCGTCTTTTTGAAGGTTTTCTGCATGCCTCACGCAGTTTTCCCTGTCCTGTTGTGTTACCTTGTCAATTTCTAGGTAAACAAGTAATTCAACGTCCGTCAGTTTAAAAGTATAATTTCTGTTTGCAATCCTCCTTTTTATTTGAGCCCACACCAACTCAATTGGATTATATTGGCAGTGGTAAGGTTGGAGGCGTATTACCTCGTGTCCCGTTCCAATTGCAAGTTGATCCAGCTGATACACTTTATCCGTGTCTTTAAATAGAAGTACTCTTTGTAATAACTCATTTTTAGTTTCTGTTTCCGATTTTTTTTTTTTTTTTTTTTTTTTTTAAGAATCTGTACACATTTACTGTTGTGTAAAGAACAACTGATTGATATTGATCTGAACTCTCCACAATAAATAAACACTTCTAATCCAGCATTCATTCATAAATATAAGCATACAGCATTCCAAAGGCTAACAGGAAATGAAGTGTTTGCTCTTTCTCAAATTTAACACCTTGACTTATTCACAGAAATATGTACATACATACACACCAACCACTTACAACTCGCTAGAGTAAATAGAGATTACGCACCATTCATAAACAAAGATATAATGTGACCAGACACTTTCTGCCAGGGCAGCAGGAAATTATTGTTTCCTCTCGCTCGAATTGGATTATTTAAAGTAATTCTTTTATCACGTGATGTCAAACATTTACGTTTCAGTTCTGAGTAATTACAAGCATACGTACACGCATACATGCCAATCTCATACAGTGCTTACGTCACGATTTATTGTTATAATACAGGTAATGGTGATTTATTTATTTGTATTAGGAAAACTATTTGAGCTAAAAATATGGGGTTTTCATGGTTATGTTAGATGCATTACTCTCTACCATCCACATGGATCAGTTTCGGCAAAATCTGAATTTTTGTCTTAGCGCGAATAGTAGTTCATACAGATTGATTAGGTTGGCGCTCCTCACACACCACTTAGCGGGAATGCTATAAAACACCGCAGGACTCCGATTGGTTGCTCACCTAGTAGCGCTCAAGGACAAATGCCTTCCCATTTGAAACACATAATAGTGTGAACAAATTAATATAAGTTTTAGTGGTTCTAAATTAACGCAAACGCATAAATTCAATAAGAGGAGACAGATCGTCATGGAACTGCTCTTAATCAGTGACTTATGACGTCCCTTCCAAATTCGTTAACTTTACAGTGCCTTTTCCTCCTATGGCTGGTTTTAGTAGTTCCTAAAATTGCATTTCACCAACGAGTGTTAGCTAAAATTCATTTTAATTTCTTGTTAAACTAACAAGCCCTATTTCTGTTGTTAAGTCGTTAACAATGTTGTATAATTGTCAAGATGGCGGACTTTTGATGTCCATTTGCTATATTTAGACCTTCTAAATGGCATTCGTAATAGATTACGGCCTATGAGGAGAAATTATTTTGAGTAGCTATCAAAAGAAGATTTTCTACAGTCGAAACAAGTTATGAAGGTTATTGAAAAAATACAAGAAGGTTAGAACATGCATCGAATAGGTATATGCCGATCTCGCCTTTGCTTCAAGTATTAATAACTTCGCGATTTTGTAATTCACTAAATTCTGTGGAAAATACACTGTCCACCTCCCGTCTTGAAACGTTCAAGCCACTCGTCACTTCTGTCCTTCGCACCTCGTTTTAAATTTACGTAATGCTGATGAAATGGCTTCGTACTTCTGGTGGTAGCATTTGCATTCTAATTACTCATTTCCACTCTTTTCCCACGTCACATCTTCCTCTTTCACATTTACCGTATGCGTCCTCTTATTTTTCATTATGTCCTTATATTTAATTACTAATTCAACTAACAATTCTTTCTCCATTGATGAGAAATTTTTCCCACCGCTTCTCTTCTGATTTTGTTCACCCGCCATTTTTAGTTGTGTGTAAACGAAAATAAAAACAAAAACGCATCGCAGTATGTTCAGAAAATAATAAGATTCATCCACAGCTTTGTAATATTTACAGGTCTCTCGACGTTAACACATGTTTGTTAACTTTTTCAGAAAACAAGTTGGTGAAACAATTGTTACGTTACATTTGTTAACGTCGATTTTAACATCTGTTGGTGAAATCGGGTATGTGGTACTATAATTACTCTGGAAGCAGTCGTTCTGTAAATATCCAAACTCTTCGTAATGTAATAGCTTGCTGTAGCTTGTGCCTGTTGTACTTACTACATTTCGTTTATCAAATAATCGTTTCACAAACACTTAAATTTCTCGAATGAAGGCCGTGCCTCGTATGCTGTAAGTTTACCATGGTCTCCAGGATCACATCGTGTTTTACACAATATTATAAATGGAAGTTAGACAGTCTGGAGAACACAGTGTTTCTCCAATCCTCCTACCATCACATACTTCATTGGCTGGAGTAGAGCTCCTTGCCACCCCGCTTCCATCCTTTAAGAATTGATTCTTATCTAACTTATTTCAACCAGAGACATCGGAGTATGTGCCCCATCTGGAGTAAATCACTTGCCAAGAGCTGGTTGCGCTTTGCTGCTGTGAAAACCTTAGTAGTCATGTCCGTCTAACAGAACATAACGAAGAAAAGTCCAGCAAATGCGCAACTTCTATACAGTAGAAAATTAACCTCTGTTACTGCCAATTTAATAACTCTCTGGAGGTTTCACAGCTGTATTTTCATCAGTTCGGTGCTTACTGCTTAGTGTTCAGCATCAAAAATGGTAAAAAATATCTGCATTATTGAAAACAAATAGGTTTTTACAAATTCGAAAGCAAAAGAGAAAGAAAAAGTAAAGGAAGTGGCATGCAGGGAGATCACGTGACTTTAGTATAGGCGATAAAATAGTAGTAGTACAACAAAGGAATGCTATATATGGCCATTATACTGAGTGAAAATCTTCTCTCATATGGTAATATAACACGTAATACTGAACTGCTGTTAGGATTTCTGTAAGAATTGAGCTATTCAAGTAGCGGTTATCGTCCCTGTCCTATAGATTAGGACAAATCACTTCTATTGTGGGAGTTTTATTTATTGCACCTTCAAATATTTCTGAAGTCCAATATAGGTAATTAAGGTTTTCTCTGTCATCTTACCTCGCGAATTGCACGCACAGCAGTCACGTCCATAGTCGTCCGTCTCGCAGAGTTTCTTTAATCTACCCCTCTGAGACAGACCAAAATTTTGCGCCGGACTAAGGTGTTCGACATCCAGACCTCACAAATTCCGGTTTATGGATAAGAAAGTTAATCGATGGTCCACTGTTAGTTAGCAAGATGGTCCGTACCAAGACCGATTTTGAATACCACTTTGTCTTCGGAAATTCAGGTTGTAAGCTGTCTTATATCCTTTGTCCATAGTGTTTTTAATGTCAAGTTATCAAAATTGTTTGAGTGATTTTTGGGATTCACACACACACACACACACACACACACACACACACACACACACACACACACACACACACACACACACACACACACACACACACACACACACACACACACACACACACACACACACACACACACACACACACACACACACAAGAGCTCAGTAGCACATTCAACACTTTTCAGATCGGTAATACATAAACCCGAGTAAATTTTTACAATTATCAATAACAGATATTCGTGTATGGTTACGTACACCTATGATATAGTATCCTAAAGGGAATACAATTCCGAATATGGAGCATTCTCCGACACTGTCGCAGACAGCATAGTTATTCACGCACACAGTGCGGTAATCAAGGTGGCTTTGGAATCTCGACTGAATGACATCTTGTTTTAACAAGCGCACGGAGAGTGGTGACACTCTCGGGTCGACGTCCCCCACCTGGCGCGGGGCACAACCGCGTGTTAAAATAGAAAAGATCCCCACGCACTCCGAGTAGTCCACATTAATTAACTCTAGACCTTCGGCTCGTAAATACACAATGCTGCCAACCAAAATACTACGCGCTCCTACCGACATTTCTCACAGTTGACTGTCGGCTGAGCGTTCTTAAGAACAAGACCCTCTCTAAGGTACCAGTTTTAATTATACATGTAGATTATGATGACTATTACATTTACTCAACAGAGAAATCCAAAAATATAAGAAAAACATCAACCGAAATTTTCTAGTAGTTTTCGATTTCGGATAAAAACAATCATTTTATCAACATGCATAATAGTCTACAGTGGTTACTGATTGCTACATTCGAGAAGGAACATTTTAATATTTCTCTTTTATTGCACTAATATTAAATTAAGAATTATGTTCGTTAATGTGAGCAGCTTAATTTGAATATTTTTATCCTATTCTCATATGTACTCATCGATAAAATAATTGTGATATTTGCAGATTATTTTTTCAGCCCACTGCAAATTCATTGTATAACCTAGATGCGAGTATTATTCAGACAAAAAGTGAGTGTTCTATCCATATCATTTTACTCTCAATGCATTTTGCCTAGAAACTATTTCAAATTAAGCAATCGGTGCTTAGTTACACACAACATGCGGAATCACCATTCAAACATTAACATCAGAAGCAAAAAGCAATAAATTGAGAAGTCACAGTAATGGGCTCCTTAGAATGACAACATAAGGTGAAATCTCAAACTCACAAACATATTTCGTGAGATGACGGAGGTATACCTGAAAAAATGTAAAGGTACAACATGGAATATTTTTAAAAACTCCTGAGCCTATGAAAATCATTACTACATGACATAAAAACTACATTCTAACGAGTTACGCACCTTTTGTCCAGAAGTTTCTGTCCATCTCTCATGTTTTCCCAGTTTTAAACATGATAAAACATTTGATTTCAATAGAGAAGCTTAATAGAATTTTAGGGAAATTTCAAGATCACATTTTTTTCAATAATGCCATGTATGTAGAAGATTTAGTGTCGTTATTTTCTGGTAAGATTTCTGTGTAAATTGCGTTTGCAGCTGGATGTTGGCTTAGCCTGTCTTTTAGAACATGTAAGAAAGTATTTATATTTTTTTTATATCTACCTGACTAATTACATTTTTCGGTTTGTTTTCCTAATCAAATTAAAATGTATTAATAATTATTGTTTTGATACCATCAAAACAATTATAAGCAATGTTTTCTGTGTTCTTTGTGAAACTGTCGTGTTTAAAATCGTTTAAACTACTCTGATAATCCTTCTTTCCAAAAATTAAATAAGTTATATAAGTTATCTGCAATATTTAAGTATTTCTTCTAATTCACGATTTTAATTTAAGGTTGTTAGTATTGTCAGTCTATTTGAGCTTTCTGTGTATGGCGTCATGTTTGTTCTTGTTCTTAGACACATATCCACACGAGATTGATAATATATTAAGTGTTTTTAAATAATTATTTTTCTTATTGTGTGTGAAGAGATTGTTCATGATATGCGAGATGGTTTGCGATAGAAGACACGTGGTATGTCTTTACTCAATGTAATATCACAGGAGTTGGTTTGACCATTTTGAATACGTATATTCCCACAAGTGCTTATCGCTCGCCATCGCTGTCTTCTGTCTGGGTCACTAAATATGTATATATCAGTACTTTCACATGATTTATATTCTGACATTCTCCTCCTCTTCTGCGGAGCTCTCTTAGCATATGGTACGTTCAACCTTACTTTGGCGTCCACCTGTCTCCTGTATTATGCACAGCTTACTGTTTTGTTGTATAAGGTTTCCCACTCATTATTATTCAATTATATTTTTTTACTTGTCATACCTTACTTAATATTTAAATGTCAATTATATTTTATTGTTAACGAAATGCAAAATTATCTTTTTTTTTGTTGAGACATTATATTTCAAGTTTTATACAATTCTCTAATTCACCGGCAGACTACTGGCGGTGTTTAAGGGGCTCTATAGGGTGATACCGAAGTTAAGGGACGCAATGAATAAAGAATCGTAATGAATTTCAAAGGAACATTGTATGTTTGTTAAAAGGCGAGCAGGTGCAAATGGGGTGAGTAGTTTAACAAAGTGATGGGAGAAAGCGGGTTCTTAGCAGACATTCTAAGTGGATAACACTTGACTCCATTTTAAAAGGCATTGTTGGGACCCTTAATAATGGCATAACGGAGACTAATAGTCACAATGGACAAAATAGTTCCAAAAGGAATTTTGGTGTGAATAAAGACAAGCTTCGAGAGGTGAAAGTCACACGCAGCTGCAGTGAGGAAGACACACAATTGGGCTGGCGGTCCATTAAGAAAGACACAATTGGCTCGGTCTTCGGGGAAGGCAGACCACAGCCGAGGAGAAAAGGTATCTATCGTCTCCTAGGTAAATAACGAATTAAATGTTATCACGTAATATGCATTTTACATACGTTAACTCTGAACAGTATGTATATTGGTAACCCTTGGTCGGCAACTTCGTGATTGATGTGATGATAAAAAGAAGCAGTCATTAAACCAGTCTCAAACTTGCATTCCAGTGTCATTAGAATCATCCTTACTCCCATACATATCCACGCATACCCTTTGACGGAACTCTTGCTCTACCCTGAGGATAGGCCACACTGCTTCAAAATTTACAACGTAAGAATAAACTGCATCAAACTAGCGACCAATGCATGGAGCAACCTTTTCCAGTGTAAGAGTTATCTTCCAGTGAAGATAACTCGCATCAAGGGTTATGCCCTCCCCGTTCTCCGGATCTAACTGTGTGTTAAAGCGCAAAAGGATGGTGGCGCAGCGAGTTCCACGTTGGCGGGACAGTTTGTGACAAATAATATGGGTAGCTCAGGGTTAAGCAATGAGGTTTCTCCCAGGTTATGCGTGGGTGGTTTTAATGACACTGGGATGTCCGTTTCAAACTGGTTTAATGACTGCTTCTTTTTATCATCACATCAATCACGAAGTTGCCGACCAAGGGTTACCGATATCACTATTTAGAGTTACTGTATGTGAAATGCTTATTAATCGATAAAGCTTAATTCGTTCTTAACGTACATATGAACCGAAAAATATCTTCTCTCGTCGTTTCTGGTCTGCCCTCGACCAAGACAGAGGCGATGACTTTCTTAATCGGCTCCAAGTCACGAACTGTGTGTCCTCACAAGTGTGCCTGGGTGTGCAACTTTCACTTCTGAAGTCTTCTTTTCACACAAAGATTCCCTTTGTGACTGTTTTGTCCATTGTGATTATTAGTCTCGCTCATGCCATTATTAAGGGTCCGAAGAATACCCTTTGCAAACAAAGTCAAGTGCTATTCATTCAACGACTCAACTAACTACACCTGTTCGTGTCGTAACAAATATACAATACTCCTTTGAAATCCAATACGATTCTTTACTCATTGCAATTCTTAATTTCGGTATCAGTGTGACATTTATTTTGGAGGGTTCTAAAAACTAAAATGTATAGGAAAATTAGCATATCAAAAGAGAACTTACAGACAATATCAAAACAGAAATATGAAAAAGTTCGCAAGAATAAATCATACATGTAAATGAAAATTTTACTGTAAGTTGCCAGGGATGTCTCATTGCAGATGAACACCACTTACAACAGCTATGACAGGTTTGGTGCTCATTATAGGTCATGTCACCATACCATATACCAAGTAACCTGGAAGATTTCGATTGGAAACCGCCCCCTCCTAATATACCTAGTACACAGAGCAGACATGCATACGATCTGCGGCCGGTTCATAAAATCATCGTTCTGTATTTGGATTCATTCAAGTTTCACTTTTCATATTATATATACAAGAATTTATGAGATATTACCAAACATCAAGGAAAGGTTACGGATGAAACACTTGAAACCGAGGAAGGGAATTATACATTATATATCAGGACATGGATCGTATGATACATACTTCAATCGAATAGGAAAAAAAGAAAATAGTAATTGTGATGCCTTCAATGTTCCAGGCAACCCAGAGCATTCATTGTTTGAATGCAGTAAATATATATTCGAACTACAAGAAGGTGGAAAACTACAAGGAAAACAAATATGGAATATAGTGAGGAAAGAAGAGGATTATAAACAGAAATTATGTCAGAACTAATATCCAATTTAGAAATGGAAGACTACAACCAGAACAGAGCACAACTAAGGAATAGAAGAAGGGGAGAGACAATACCCCGATACAATTGAGGAGATCAACCAGATTTACACAGAGAGATGATATCAATTAACATCAACATCTATTGGAAGAGGATCAACATTCATAGGACCTTCATAAAGAGATGACATCGTATAATATTAACATTTATTGGAAGGAGATCAATATGAATTTACGGAGGACAAGAAACCCAAACGACACATGAAAAAGCACTCAAAGATCGTCGAAGGTAACCAGGACCATGGAGTAAGCTGGAATAACTGAAGAAAACACCTACAACTGTTAAGTAAATATTGGATGTCCAATCAACATGGAGTTTCAACAAAATTTAATGGACTTCAGGATACAAGATTGGGAAGACTTCAGTTGCAGGCGCAAAATATTAGAAACAAGTCAACAGCCTTCTATCAGTATAATTTATTATTCAGATTCAGATTAAAATTACAATTTAATTCAGTTATTTATTAGAAAATGTAACATAGTAATAAGGCTGCTGTTAGGTTAGATTTAGTTGTAAGGCCACTGGAGATAGTGGTCATTAGGTTAGTTAATGTAGGCATAAGTTTTGTCTGCAAGAAGAAACCTTTTATTTATTAATTAAATGTATATCATTTGTAATTAAAGAGCACAATAAGTCCAGGTTTAGATTCTAGACACCTGAACCTAAGCTCGCAGATTAAAAAATAAAAAATAAAAAAATAAAAAATGATATATACAATATTATATATCATATATAATATATACCTAACATTTGTTAATTCTTAGATATATAAAATGCGTCTTAACTGTCGAGGGAAAGCAAACTATAGTGGCACTTTGCTCAGAAAGGAATGTAATGTTAAAACATCACAAACAACATAAAACTATACATCCCTAGTATAATTTCAAAGATCAATCCAGGTGATTTGATCGCCCTTCTGAACTAATAATAGCACTGCGTATTAGTTCCTTGAATGCTATAATGTCAACATGCTACAATTTCCCTCCTGCAATTTACAGAGTTATCCTCCCGCCCTTTTTTTTTTCTTTTTTGTTTTTGTATTGTGATGCAGATGCTTTTCCTTCATGGGTAAAAGAGGTAATGACCTTTTTTCTTTATTGTGATGCAGATGCTGCTCCTTCGTGGGTAAGAGGGGTAATGGCCCTCAAGCTATCTCCATTGGTAAGAACTGCGACAAGTTCGGCATTGTGGTACACGAACTGGGTCACGTGGTAGGCTTCTGGCACGAGCACACCCGTCCAGACCGAGACGATCACGTGCAGATCGTCCGGGAGAACATTATGACAGGTGAGGATACAACTTTCGGATTCCATCCGCTATTAACATTTTTAAATGTTGATTAGATCGAATATTATACATAACCATTATATCAGCTAATTTTAGTGCTTTAATCTCCAAAACCAAACAGTCTATTTATTGTGAAAACTAGTACAATTGACCAAAAGCCTCATGATTTATAGTTAGTTGTATAATCTTCTCGCTGTAAGAATAAGGTAAATGTCAAATAAGCACATGGCGGAAATAAATCACATTGGCTGGTGGGTTTTAACACTCCCGTGTTCTTCCACAGCATAGTTCCGCTGTTTATTAAGCGCCTTGCTTTACCTGCTTTCAATAAAACATTCAAGTTATATTTATAATATAGAATTAAAATTATAAAGTAATTACAGTAAGAACAATGACTCTTAAAAGTTGAAAAATGCACTGGTTGAGTAACAACAAAGATGGCAGTTACATTCCGGTGACGGCATTGTTGTTTAGGTGCGCATGCGCAGATGTTACGTATAACTAATGACGTACTATGAGGCAGACCTCATTGCGGGATGCGGAATAATACTTTACGTTATTCTAACAGCGAACATATTATAATTATATAGTTGAAGCCGAATATGGTAATAGGATTTTTGCTGAAGACAAAGAGCTTTTAAAGTATAGGACCACAGACACTTCCAAGATAATTACCAGAAATATCATTAAGACAAGGGTGATATAAATTCCATTGCTGGAAATATTTGTTTCACTGATGAAAAATACAGTTAGTGTAAGCAAAATCAACTTCAAAGTGAGGATAGCATTACGTGTCTTACAATTATTATCAAATACCAATAGGATGTAAAGAAAACACAATAAATAATTTGGACAAAGCAGGCACATAATAACCCAAATATTAATATTTGAATTCCTTTAATGGCTGGTGTTTAAGTTACCATCTTTGCTATCTCTTCACAAGCATGTAAATTTTATCATACTATACATTATTTTATGAAGAAGGATTATTAGCTCTAAGATATTGAAGTAATTTTACAGCACCACCAACATTCCTGAATTCGTCTCTTGAATAGATGACTGAAATTTCTGCATGTAGTTTGTCTTATCAAACACTGGGAACATTTTTATGCATTCACTGAACGCATTTTCTGGAAGTATTGAATTAGGTTGCTCAAATTGTGAATATTGTAGCACGAAAGACACAGAAAGATGTTTCGTAAACTTGAAGCGGAGATTCAATTGTGACAGTATAACATCATATACTTCCTTGGCTGGCCCACCTCGGTAGCTTGGTGGTAGCATGTTTGCCTCACGTTCAAGAGGTCCCGAGTTCGAATCTCGCTCAGAGTGAGTTACATGGCTAAGGTTTTTCCGGGGGTTTCCCTTATCCTGAAAGACGAATGTCAGGTAACTCTAAGCTGTATGGACCCCGGGATCATGTGAGCATCATTTCACCCATTCCATTCATCGTCCGATGTGACTTAACGTTGGAGGACGTAAATTACAAACAAACAAAAAAAATCTTCCTTAGCTGCTGCTGCTCTGATCTGTGTGTTTGAAACAATTTTTGTGGGTTTTCTGCTGCCAAATCACACGACTCCACCGTGTTTCTTACTGTTATAATTTCAGCAGTGAAAGTAGATATGTACACTGGAACTTTGGTAGTTGATTGTACAGTATTCTTACATGAGGCATAACTAAATGAAAAAATTAAGCCAGAAGCAAAACTCATTACTTTCAAGATACCCCAATAAAACACTTCCCTCATTTATTGTCGCACTGTTTCAAGTCTCTGATTCTAAAAAAATTTGAAAACATTCTTTCAATACCTCCTTTTCGTAGACAACATTTACAGTCCTGGATGTTTAGTTCCACTTCGTTGATCCACCACTGGGTATTCTCTTCTTAACACATGAATCTAACACTGATGATCTGTGTGGAGAGCGGGAAAAGAAGGCAGGTATAGCACCTAGCTTTTGAATTTCGCCTGGGAGCTCTCTTCATTATCACATTTAGTTGATGAGCTAAGCAATGCACAAAGTAAGCATTGGGGTACACATCTCTAACTTTAGCTTGCACTCTATTGGTAGCTCCGCTCATTACCGCTGCACCATCAAAACTTTGGCCTATACGCTTCTTCTTATTTTTTTAAAAAATTGCCAAGTTCAGAAATTGCAGCTTCTGAAATCGCATCAGAATTTTGCCCATTCGGAATAAAAAAAAATCCCCAGAATCGCTCAACAGGCATTACAATAATTTAAGACTATTACAAGCTGAAACATGCCAACAATATCTGTAGTTTCGTCGGCCATAACGGATACATAGTCTGGTGCTTCAATTTCTTCTAAGATGTTTTCTTTACTAACTTCAAGAATGCACTGAAGTAACTCATTTTGTATTGTCTTAGAAGTTCCTTTAAAAAATGAGTCACCATTAAGATGGAGCTTAAATAGGGAATCAATTTCTCCTGTATATTTAATCAACCCCCTAAAGATCCCTTGAGTTTGTGACCCTTCATGCTCTTCATGCCCTCTTAGGAGTAGCTCGTGATAACCACATTTCACACAGTTACGTAGAAAATGAAGCTAGCTACAGTGAAGCAATGAATATTACACAAATATAACAGTTGGTAACACAAACTTCACTTATTTTAAGAAGATGATGTTAATTCTTCTTTCTAATTGAAATAGATTTTACGAACTCTTGTCCGCATCGTCAGTCAAAGAAACTCACAGGAGAAACGACGAATTTGTTTTCGCCTTTTGTTCGTAAAATCTATTTCAATTAGAAAGAAGAATTAACATCATTTTCTTAAGATAAGTGAAGTTTTTGTTACAAATTGTTATATTTGAATAATTTTTACACAGTTGATTATCTTTATAAGAGTGTCCCTATTTTTTTGGACTTGATCGTTGTGACGATCTATTGATTCCTTACAGGCTTGGCTTAAACATGTCTGTACATTTAATGTCCCAAGTGTAGCAAAATTAAACATGTCATTAACATGGTTTTTGTACATTTCATGTTTATCACATTATTCATATAGTCTCCTCAAGTCAGAAACTCCCTTTTGAGCCCATGCAATGTTGGCTGCGTCGTCTTTAACTCCAAGTAAAAGGCAAGGAAAATAAAACAGGGAATTGTTGACTTCACAGCCACATGTCCACTCATATTTGGTGTAAATTTCAGGACTGAAACACCTGCTATATTGTTTTTGGCGGCTTGTTGCACTTTGAATAAAATTTAACAAAGAAGTTGGTCTTCCTCACACTTTAATGTCACATTTCTCTTGTAGTGTTAAAGCGCCAAAACGAAACGACTTTAAATACTCGAATGAATTACTCATTGTTACAGTCACACCACTGATAGCAGTATAAAAAGTCACATTTTATAATACTTTGCTGTCAGGAACAAAAATATATTTGAATCACCGTTAAAATGTTCATAAACCGTCGATTTCACGAAAATACGCACGAAATTACAGTTACACCGCTCTTGGGACTGCAACCAACACAGTCTAGTGAGTTCAGTAAGCTATGGGGCGCGCGGTAGGACGAAACGTGAAGCGAGGTCAAGCGGAGGGGGAAATGGAAGCAATATGGACGTTAGTGAGTTGTCCTGGCATTCCAAGAGGGAGAAGTGGCTTCACATATGAACTTGCCTCACAGTCTATGAACTTGTAATGACTTAAAATATATTGAAGTAATCTATTCAATTTAGGCAATTAAGGCTACAACAATAAAATTAAAATTTGCTCTGTGGGGGGGGGGGCACAGTCCCGCAGCCCTCCTGTGTTGACCGCCACTGCTTTTAAATGATACTTTTGGTATGATCAAAAGTATTACACACTCCTTAAATCTCCCTCAAAGTAATTTTGCCCAAAACCGTAGTACTGCAGCCATGTTACTTCAGTAGGATTGCTAAATGTTCCATATCACGTAAGATACCTCATACTTGAGTGCTTAAAGCGGCATCTTGTATAAATATGGAATAGAACGATAAAGTTTTGCATCTCCCTAGTTTAATCACAATACAAGGTTAAAATGTTCCCCAGCAAAAGCATTATGTATGGATATGTATAACTTTAGTCCGAAATGCCTGAATGATAGTTTGATTTTGATAGGATTTTCCAAACTTGTATTCAACTCTTGATTGGAGTGCGTTAACCAGCTTAAGATTTCTTTCAGATGTTGGACAACTACATAAGTCTTCAGACACAGACTCATCCAAGCACTCAATTGTCTACACTTTATTAACTTCGTACATCTTAAATAAAATAATGGATATTAAACCCTCGATAATATAAAACACAATAAAATAAATAACTAAAGTAGGAATGGCTTTTGACAATCAATCATACCTTCTTGTTTTGAGTCTCTAAAAACTAATTGTATGGTTTGAATTCCAAGGAATTCTCTGATCAGTGAAGGGGGCCTTGAAGTCATGTGCTTAATTTTCAAACTGCAGGCTAACATTAAAATGTAGATATTTACCTGCCAAGCGTTTCTTCCAGAGAAAAGCAAGAAGAAAAGAAAAATCAGGTACCTTCGGTATCAACTTTCTCAGGCTGCTCTTTACCACCATTAATTCTCCATTTATTTATCACTTGGAATGTCTTAAAATAAAAGAGACAAAAATGAATATTGGCTTAAGGTTCAAAGATATTTATTTAAAGTTTCACTTAGCGAAAAGATTAGTATCGAATACTATTAAACTCATGTTCATTAACCCACTCATTTCAGTAGGAGTCGTCCTCCATGGTATAGGAATAACGTGCTAGCCTGTGGTTCCCAAGGTCGCAGGTTCAGACCAGACGGAGGGCGGCGGACTTTTTCGGGCATAAAAAACCCAATCATGGCTAACTTCACAAGTGAAGTAAAGCTGGTGTCGTAGCTTTAAGACACATAAAAGAACCTGAAATCTGATAAGGAGGCCATTGAGAAAAATGAAGCAATCTTTCTTACGCAATTCAGGATGGGACGTAGAGAACCAAGACAGTTAAATGGCGTCTATAAATAAAAAGTCAAATTTAATTTTCAGTAGGGCTGTGCTTTGCTTAAAAGTGGTATTTAGTATCTGGAAACTCTTCTTCTAAAAGGGCTGACTGCGTAGTGTGATTGAAAAGGAATTTAATTAATGCTGCTTGAAACTGCAGCCAGTGCAATTTTACAATTGCAATAAGACTGGTAATCAATAAAAGGGGAAATACAGATGAATATACGTATTTTTGGGCTATTTTTATCTAGTTTAACGTTATTTACAACATCTCTAGTGTACAGGGATAGTAAATGAACTAATGATTAATAAGTGTTAAAATTATCACACAGTTTTAAAGGCTGACATTTTTTTTTACATTTTTTACATTTTATATATTGGATAGCACAAACCTCCATTAAGAAAGTAAATAAAAATATCATGTACCCATGTAGCTTACCACTCTAGCATGAGCACTGGTTCGTAGCTCATTTCTATATGTTTTAAGCTTTTTGTGTCATTTGCACAACTCCCTTTAAAGTATTTGGTCATATTAGCGTGAAACAACTGATTTTAATACACTGAACCATCAGTTCTGGTAATGTCAGGCTTTTATTAATTTTTAAATCACACATATGCATTTACTGTCATATACGTACTTCCAGACTTGTCTTTCATATGGACTGATTCTGGTTAAAGGAAGAATTACTCTCCTCAGCTAGGATCGAGCACAGGCTTCTGGATTGAGGAGCCAGAACGCTTACCATTCAACCACTAAGACTGTTGATTCATTATTTGCTATGTAACTTAACATAACTAACTTTCAAACCTTTTAGCAACCTGAATTTTTTTTAGAGAAATTTATTTTGGAAGGAGAGATTCATTATTTAAAATTCCCATCTGTTATTATCATCATTAATTATCCATCTTTTTGTTAGCAATAATAAATTTAGTCACACTGCCATTCTTTGATAACGTTTACTTATAACAGTAGGTAATATCTTTCTTGTGACAAACTGAGAATAAATTAAGATACTCATGTTGTGAACTTTAAAATGAATAAAATATCAAGAGAGCCAAATTTAAAAATCAGAACTTAAAATATTCCAACTGATTCTGCCAAAGGCTTGCTGCTGTACTTTGCAATTAGGTAAAAATGTATCCATAGATAATAAATTGATCACAACTGGGACCACAAGTGTTATTATGTAAATATTATTCACAAATAATGAATATTAACTGCCCAATTACTGGAAGTTGAATTCACAATGAAATGGATTTATCATTCAGAATATCATTAATATTCATCAATCATAATTAACTGTAAACCTTATTGACAAAATAACTTCTAACACACTTTACACAAATCAATTTGTAATTCCAGCAAACTTTCTTTTTACTTAGAGGACATTCAAAATACACCTTTTTGTTGAATTTTACTACAGACAAAATGTACTATATAATGTAACGTTTATACGCATTAACATTTAATCAGAGTGAATAATGGATGATTACAGTTTTGCATTCACGTTTGGCATGTTTTAATAGAGAAGCACTTTGTAGACAAAGGAATGAAATGAAAAAGAAAATATGTGGTTGCATATTAAGATACCCAATTAAATTGTTTTTATTATTTTCTTCCATATAATTTACACTTCGCAGATTAGAAGTTACAATTATAAAAAGAATAAAAGGTACTAGAAGAAGACAAGTTTATCATCATCTTCATAACAACAATAATAATAATAATAATAATAATAATAATAATAATAATAATAATAATAATAATAATAATAATAATAATAATAATAATAATAATAATAATAATAATAATAATAATAATAATAATAATAATAATAATAATAATAATAATACTAATAATACTAATAATAATACTAATAATAATAATAATAATAATAATAATAATAATAATAATAATAATAATAATAATAATAATAATAATAATAATAATAATAATAATAATAATAATAATAATAATAATAATAATAATAATAATAATAATAATAATAATAATAATAATAATAATAATAATAATAATAATAATAATAATAATAATAATAATAATAATAATAATAATAATAATAATAATAATAATAATAATAATAATAATAATAATAATAATAATAATAATAATAATAATAATAATAATAATAATAATAATAATAATAATAATAATAATAATAATAATAATAATAATAATAATAATAATAATAATAATAATAATAATAATAATAATAATAATAATAATAATAATAATAATAATAATAATAATAATAATAATAATAATAATAATAATAATAATAATAATAATAATAATAATAATAATAATAATAATAATAATAATAATAATAATAATAATAATAATAATAATAATAATAATAATAATAATAATAATAATAATAATAATAATAATAATAATAATAATAATAATAATAATAATAATAATAATAATAATAATAATAATAATAATAATAATAATAATAATAATAATAATAATAATAATAATAATAATAATAATAATAATAATAATAATAATAATAATAATAATAATAATAATAATAATAATAATAATAATAATAATAATAATAATAATAATAATAATAATAATAATAATAATAATAATAATCGCTTCGGTAGCATAGATGGTAGCATGTCTGCCTCATGTTCAAGGAAGTCAGGGTAAGTTTCCTGGATAACGATCTTTCCGGGGGTTTTCCTTATGTTAAAAGATGAATGTTGCGTATCTCTAAGTTCTATGGACCCTGGACTCATTTGAGCATCATTTCACCCACTTCATTCATCGTCCGATATAACTTAACTTTGGAGGACGTAAATAATAAAAAAAGAACATCATCATAATATCACTCCATATTAATTGTCTAAATTCACAAAAATTGATACCAGGGTTGAGGATACCTATATTTATTTTGATAGATGTTATATTAGTTATTAATGTTCACATGATCCTTCCTAGTGATCTCGCCTCATAAGTGGAAAAAAAAAAAAACCGTGTTAAAATGGCACCTCCACTCAACCATCTTATATGACAATAATATGGTACTTCTGAATGTTCAGATCACAGTTCTAATACGTCTTTGAATGTCTCATATAGCGGATGGGCTAGAGTTAATGAAATTCACACACCTCGGTACTATGAATGTAACATTATTCAGGGTCATTGACTTAGCGCATAACGCTTCCCTGTGAATTATACAATGAATACATAACGAAGTTACACCAATACCCAGTGAAAATCGACTCAGCATACCAAAAAAGTCATTGCCTTGCGTTTTTATAGATAATGTTCCATTGATTACGACATTAATAAGTTTAGTCCAGGAAACCTCAGATTTGCATCCAACCTACATCTTCGCTCCATACTTTATTTTGAAGAAAAACTACATCTAGTTGCTAGTTGAGCTTCATTGTATTTGTCTGTAGTGTCATTTAACGCTAATAAAAAGCAAATTAGTGATTTTATTTTTCCCTGCAGTTGTTTTTCCACGTCACTTCCCAATTCTTCGATCCTCCTTGTAACTATAGTTCCAGAAACGCTTAACGACTGAAAAGTATTGAAATTAGGGGAAATTTCTTCAGTCACCGAAATCACATATTCTTTAATGAACTCTCCTTCATTTAATGGTTTCATATTTTTTCCGCTATTTGTTCCGCAATTGGACATGAAGCCCGTAGTGTATTCCCGGAGTTTGGTACTTGACCTCTCTCACAATCTTTGATTGTTGTAATCTAGCTTTACGTCCAAATGAAACAAATATAGAACTGTACTAATTCAAAAAACAAAAACACAAGAAAACAATGTTTCCGGTGCTATTTCATACTGTTACATGTCATATCTGAAATAAAGCGTTGTCCTTAGAATGATACCTTCCGAAATGTAGTTTGATATTGTATTGAAACAGTATATGGACCGTCGTTGAATATGTCAACCCAAACGTGAACTCATAAGGCCACTGCAGGTGCGATGAACGCTGTGAATATTATCTGTCACAAATACGACAGTGAACAGCTACAGCGCAAGCACAGTGCACTTTATGTTGTCACTTGTTTTGTAGAAAAAGAAAGAGAAGATTCAGCCGCTCTAGCTGTCTCTGTGGCTCTTTTGAAACAGTCGACTGCTGACATACAACAGATATTCCATCCCTAGGACAAAGATTATCACTGGTGGATTCTTAGTTGTTTGTTGCTTTGTATTTTTCTTCTTCTTCCTGAGTATATCTCCAAAGTCAATAGTTGAGTCTTCTAAATTAATTAAAAATCAATTACTAGTCTCATACCTAAACCTTTTATATATATTTTTTTGCACATATTCCTAAGTTTTTTTTTTTTTTTTTTTTTTTTTTTTGCTTGTTCCATTTATACCCCGCCTACTATGGTCAGATCGGCGGCCGTTCTCCTTTGGAACATATCGAAGGTATTAACTCGTTATCTTTTGGTTTTTAATCAAAACATCACGCACACATTTACACTCTCATTCATACTTCCAGACTCTGTGGAAGATGGGGAATTATCTTGGACGGAGAAAAATCCCCACCCCCACCGCCGGGAATCGAACCCGGGACCCCTAGCACGGTAGGCAGGTGCTCTACCGACTGAGCTACGGGGCCAGCCAAGTAATTTTTATATGGACCCACATTAGCTCTATTGCATTTAAGTCACAAATTGGTAGTTGTACTATAGTATGACCGGTCACTCCCGGTATGCCCGCCTCGGTAGCGTGGATGGTAGGGTGTCGGCCTCACGTTCAAGAGGTCCGAGTTCGAATGCCGGTTAGGGTGAGTTACCTGGATAAGGTTTTATCCGGAGTTCTCCCTTATCCTGAAAGACGAATGTCAGATAACTCTAAGCTCCATGGACCCCGGACTCATTTGAGCATCATTTCATTCATCGTCCGATATGACTTGAGGTTGGAGGACGTAAATTACAACAACAAAAAAACTCCCGGTATGTGATATATTTCACAAATTTTGAGACGGTGTTTTTTTCAGCTTTATATCTTCATATAATGCAGTTCTGGCAGGATCACAGTTGATATCATTTGCGCGCCAGAACCGCATTTCTGATTTGAGGGATGCCAAAGTAGGAATCTCTACGGACTGGTATGTAGCATTATCGAGAACATTGATACTGTTGGAAGGAATGTTTAGCAATGATTGGTTAACAAATCAGTCCTAAGCGTTTTACTGTCCATCTCTTCATGATAGTCTTTGGAAGACTTCGATTTAGAACTCAACAAGCCGTTGGAGATGAAACCCGCTGAGAATTCTTATGAACAAGAATCTTATATAGCGTTCCTTTTCCTATGGTTGTACGAAGGAGGAAATCAAGTCCATCTTCTTCACAAAACCGAGCCTTATTTTTAACGCGGTTAATGTTAATCCAAGTTTCATCCAGGTAAACAACTGGACGCTACTGGGACTCAATTGTTTCATTGTCCTTAGAAACTGATATAGTTTCGAAACAACATCGAGATTTTGCATTAAGAATTTTCTTCATTTTCTTGCGTTTTTTTTTACAAATTTGAAACCTTTTTTTCCTCAACCGTTACTTAGTGAACTTACGCTTAGGTAGAAAGTCCGTCCTGTACAAGGAATAGACCATTCTTCGCATTGCCGAGGCACTAATGAGTTGACCATAATCTTTTCTGATGCTCCATTGGAACCATTTTTTCCCTTGGGTGTCTATAAGACATTTAATTTCTTCTTCTTCTAGTACTTCTTCCATAACATGGATTAGGCCTTGCTCTCTTCACCTCCTAAGGGTCATCTAATTTCTCTTCGCCACAAAGATCTGTAAAACAGTGCTTGCCGTGGTTTTGTTTTTTGTTTTTCTTTTTTTATATCTAATTTTTATTTATTTTTTACATGTTTTCTTTCAAGTCATAGAAACTACAATCAACTGTTGTTTGCAACCTAAGTCAAGCTAATACAGTTAAAAGTATAGTGTTAAGATTACAATTAAAACACTCAGAAATATGATAAAATGGATTAAGAAGGTGCCAATTTTTCAAATTTTGTTTGAAGTATTTGAGGCTACAGTATTGAGCTTCTATAGCCAGTCTATTTTTTCTTACATTTGCGTCCATCTGAGCGGATAGTCCTTGCAAAGGATTGCCTAACTATCTGAAGGATCACTGTTCTAAGAACTTGTGGCGAGCAAATTGATCTTGCTAAAGATCGTCTGCGCTCAGTGAAAGCAGCCAGTCTAGATGTTGGGATGGAAGTTGACTTCGGAACCAGTGTAATGGAGCTCAAATCGGATGATATAAGGCTCCATAGAATCACTGAGCCCCGCTGTGATTAGCTTCCAACGTTCCCTTCGCAGGAATTCAAACCATTCCCTCTGTAATGCCACATTTCCAGGATTTTTCTGCATTATCCAGTGTAACGTTCCCATTACCAACCAGATCGCACTCCTGTAGAGCGCCGTGTCTTTAAAACTGAATTCCAGTCTCTGTAGCCTTCGAAGACATGGTGGAAACTCCGGCGGACACCATTTTCCAATAAAGTCTCTGAGCACCATCCAGATATTATGCACCTGTTTGCAAGAGGCAATCCTATGTTCCAAGGTGTCTATTTGTGCACAAATTTGGCATCTGTTACATGTTGTACGGCCATGTCGCCATAATTTCTCCGCTGTTGGTATGGTCTCGTTTAATACTTCATATGCTGTCTCTTGCCAATCAGTAGGAACAACTTTATTAAAGAGATTCTTCCATATAAGTTTCCATTCTCTATTCTCTTTCTCTTCAATCCTGGGTGTACACTGCGATGTATTGAGCAGCTGATACTGTTTTCTCGTTGATTCAAAAACTGTGAGGTCAGCACTGGTGTCCAGCAGATTTCTCAGATGGTTAACAATGGGTTTGAATCCCGGATATCTCCTCTGAGCGTGCTGTATCTGATCCTGCCAGAAACTCCCATCTATCGATGAACCATTACCACCCAGTGATCTGACAGCAGTTTTGCCTAATAAGGCCATGCATTTCTTGGCGATGTCCACCAGTCCACATCCACCTTTGGATTGCGGCAATCGTAACTGTTCTCTGCTCACCCTGTAGGCTTTCCCAGTCCATAAGAAATAGCCAAGCAGTTGCTCAAGTCTCTGTGCTTCACGTTTCGGAATTGGCAGTATCTGCGCTAAGTACCAAATTTGACTGAGACCATAGATATGTATGTACCAAATTCGCTGCATCAAATTCAGGTTCCGAGCCCTCTCCAACAATAAAGAGTATCGCAAGTGGTTGATTTTCTCTCTCCAGTTGTAAACTATAGTGGCTTCCATATCTCCCATAAAAGAGATACCCAGTATCCTGGTGGTGGTAGTACATTTCATTCCCAGTGTTTGTACTGGTTCCAACCACTGTCCAATCAATAATATCTCAGATTTGTGTACGTTTAATGTTGCACCCGACATCCTTGTATATATCTCCAATCCATTCTGTAGGGCTGCCATATCGTGATTGTTTGTCGCTACAATTGTGACATCATCCGCATAAGCAATGACTTTAAAGCGTTCATTGTACACAGTAACCCCATGTAGCGTATCTTGCAGTCTTTGAAGTAGGGGGTTTAACGCTATAGAAAAAAGCCCCATTGATAACGGGCAACCTTGACGCACTGACCGGCCTATTCGTACTGGAATGGAAAGCCAGCCATTCCATAACACCCGGGATTTTGCTGTACCATAAAGGCCTTGTATAATTTTAATCATGTGCATTGGAAATTTCGCCGCCTTTAAACATTGCCATAAATACGCATGTTGCACTTTATCAAATGCTTGTTGGAAATCCAAGCTTATCAAGGCCGCCACTTGCTGTTCCCTTTGCAAATGTATGAGGACATCGCGCAATTCTCCCAGCGTAACAATGATATTGCGCTTCGAGATCGCCGCTTGGTTGCAGTGTAATATTTCTGTATACGCTTCTTTCAACCTGTTTGCTATGACTTTGGTAAATATCTTATAGTCAGCATTCAACAATGTTATTGGGCGAAAATCCTTCATAGTAGTAAGCTGTGCTGTCTTTGGCAACAATGTGATAATTCCATCTGCAAACGTTTCGGGAAACTGCGCTGTTTCCCACAACTCCACCAAAACTGCCATCACTTCACGTTTTATAATGGGCCAACAGGTCCTATAAAATTCATAGGAAAGGCCATCAGGACCTGGAGACGTATGTTTACTGGTTTTTTGTATGACTTCTAATACTTCTTGTTCTGTAATGGTTCGGGTGAGTAAGTCGGCCGTTTCCTGGGAAACCCCAGTTGTAAACAGCGGCCACGCCTCATACCGCGGTGGGGTACCTTCATCTGATCCCTTGTGAAATAAAGCCTGAAAGTGTTCTGCTATAAGGTGAAGGATAGACCTGGTCCCTGTAAATGTGTTTCCAGTGTTCACATCTTGAAGTGTACGTGGGCATCGGGTACGCCCCTTCTTTCGTTCCTTTGCAAAATAGTAAAAGGAATTCCGTTCTTCCTCATGTGGGTGTTGAACCTTTGCTCTGATTTTATATCCATCCAGATGCTGCAGTTGTTGCATTTTGATAGTTTCTTTCACCTGCTTGATCTTGACATTTACATCGTAACCTTCCCGTTGCTTCGTATACAAGTCCCATAGGACTTCATTGTAGAAATGTAAACGCTCCTTTCTTGTCGTTGCCTTCAGAATTCCTATCTGTTTAAAAAATGAACGAATAGCCGGTTTTGCCGTTACAGTCCACCAGTCACTCTTCCTAGATGCATTGCAAAAGGAGAGTTGTAGCCGTTGCCATTTCGTCTGAAACTTCTCCAGAACGTCGCCATCCTCCAAAATGGAATTATTGAGCTTCCAGTATCCCCGTCCGGCAACTTCAGCACAAATGGCCGCAATTTGTATTTGGCAGATCACTGCGTGATGATCACTGAACGCCACAGGTAGAACGCAAATTCGGTGTACAGAAGTAACTATCCCTGGCGAGATATAAACCCTATCTATCCGCGAGGCTGAGGTGCTCCTAATAAACGTGAATTCCACCTCATTTCCATGCCGTGGTAATGTCGAAGGCCCCATTGCTCTTTCCATTTGAACTAATAACTTTGAATTTCTTATACAATATACAATATATGTACTTACCTTTCTTCTAATCCATTTCTTTTATCTACATTTCGGAGCCGATACCTTCTGGTTTGTTCTTTTGAAATCATTTTAAGAGTACGAGAATCGACAGATGTAGCTGCAGAGTTCTTTCGACAATGCTCGTCACAAATATTGTTGGTTTTCCGTATTTCGGACTTCACATTCATTCCTGAAGAATTTTGGATATTAAGTATTACTTCTCTGTCATCTGATGTTTGCAGGTTTTCCGTCCTATTCAACACCAGCTAATATATTATCAACACAAATAAAATGGCAAACGCAGCGTTCATAAAGTCGAAAAACATTTCTTAAATTTGTTTAGAAACACTTCTAATTTATGACATGTTATCTCAAGGAGACTATTTGCTTCTATCACAGTCGCAAATCGCCACTGTCAAGTTTTGCCAGAAAAGGGTCCAAGCGGTGCTGGCAGTTAGCACAACCGGTTTTCTCATATCGCCTTTTAGAAAAGGACAGAAGAAAAGTGACAAAAATCATTCAACTGGCTGGCTGGCCCCGTAGCTCAGTCGGTAGAGCACCTGCCGTGCTACGGGTCCCGGGTTCGATTCCCGGCGGTAGCGGTGGGGATTTTTCTCCAACCAAAATAATTCCTCATCTTGTGAGGAGAGTGTGAATGTGTGCGTGATCTAATGATTAAAACCGAATGTTTACGAGTTAACACCTTCAACGTGTTCCAAGAACAGCCGCCGATATGACCATTGTAGTTAAAGGCGGGGTATAATTGAGCTTTCGAGGGGGGGAAAAAAAGTGAAAACTGATCTCTCAATAAAAACTGAAAGAAAGGTATGCACAAGGGAGGGGCCCTTGCAACTGTGATAGAGCACCCTTGGTCTTTTGTGCTCCTACTGTGACTACTGGAAGGTATGTGACCCTCAAAGCGCTTAGATCCGGCTGATGAATGCAAGTATGGACGAGGTCCATAATGATTCCAGAAAGAGCATCTCCAATGCTGTCCGTATTCTCTCGAGCGATTTCTCCACCCCTAGACAGGGCATAGAATAGAAACTTTTGACAGAACGCAAGGCTCCGCGCACCTTCGTCTAGTCCTTCAACCCTAAAATAGATGGAAAAATTTGAAATGTCGATATTGCTATATAATTTTATAGTTATGTTTCAGTTTTATTAATGTTTTGAAGTAGATAATTTCATTGGCAGCCCGTAAATACGGGAAGTTGTTATTCTTTCAGTAAGTAAATAGTTCTATATCGCTTTCTGAAGAATCGAAACTGATTAGCTTTACTTTCCTAGAAGACTGCCTACAATTTTATTTCCGGAATTCTCTACTTCTGTCTTGTAAGTTATTTTGGGAACCAAATCTTCTGTTTGAGTTGCCTAGGACGTTACTTTTCTTGCGGTTTAGCTTAAATGGGAATTGCCCTCATGTTCTGAATGACGTTTTGGTTTTCTTGTCTTTCTGCATTCAGATATTGCTGAAGGGCTGAAACAGGTAGATATTAATTCAGGCTATAACTAAATATGTTAAAATAATTTTGCTTAATTAATGCAGAGTAAATCAAGCAATTAAATCCCATTATTTTAAAACAGTAAAAATGTACTTTTTTTAAACAAAACTCAAGCTTGTAGGGTATTCCCGGACAAATCGTCCAACATCTCCCAGGCTGACGTCATCATGTCTTCACATGGTTAACTCACACAATAACTGAAAAGCTGCACCAGAGCTGTTGAACATTGTTGATTGACCGCTAATGTTAGAGGAAGCAAAGCTTTTTCCTTAGCTTTTGTTTGAAGGTCACTATATTCTTACAGAAGAAACAGTAAAAACACATTCCAGCTTCTCACTATCGCCTCTGGCTAGTGAGCTAAATCAGTTAGCGTCTGTTGTCTAGTGTCTGTTTGTACATATGCAATACGCACAGAGAGCTAGAGAGTGGCATCTGTAGGAAAACTCGGAAATCATTTTAGAATTTGTGTAGTCAATCGATTAAACATCTAATAAACTTCAATGAACCGAGCAGGATGGCTTAGGCGGTTTCGTTTGTGTCCCGCATTCGGAGGTCCGGGTTCGATTCCAGTGGTCGACTTACATAAACCATGGGCTTTTTCGGGGTTTTCCCGGGTCGCCAGGCGAATGCTGGGTATGTTAATTACATCCCTCGAGTATCCTGTCTCTCCATTTCATCTCCATTATTCTTTCACATCATCTCTCTCTTTCAGGGTAGAAGTGTCGGCGGGTGTCTCGGCGTTGTCGTGTTCTGCTGCTCTCTGCCTCATCTCGCCTTATCCTTCTTCCCGGGGATGCCCCAATTGGAGCATAGGTAAAATAACCCACAGACTTCAATGCCCAATAACCTCCTAATCCTAAAATATGGGTATTTGAGCTTTACAGTTAGCAGAACTTTCAGGCAGTTCAAATATTTATTTTGGTACGTAGTTTGTAATACAGGTAGGGAATGAAAATATGTATATAAACTAACTAGCCCCATAGTGCAATAGCCCTTTCCAAACAAGACCTGCGTCCCCCATCTCTGCCTACCGTAGGCATCACAAGTGGGGTGCAATACTGGAGGATGGAACGTGGTCAGTTCTCCGCTCCCTTATGGCAGATATATGCAGTCTTCGCAACCAGGAGCCACTCCTTCTAATCAAGTAACTTCTTAAGTGACTACTCAGGCATCTAACGAGTATGAGTGCACCCCAGACTAGGTGTCCAAGTAGGATAAAATCTCCAAGCCGGTACTGGTATCTCATTTATTTTCACTTAAATCTCTCAAATCTATTTATAAAAAGTGACCACGGCGACAGGATTAAAATATTTACTTAACTCTTGAGAGGGAAAAAAAATTTGTTCCGCCTTTTCTTATGTGTAATTGCTCAAACTTCTGTTGCACTTAACCAAACATTTCACAAATATGTTTTCAGTTTTGTATTTACTTTTCATTTGAAAGATTCAATGAATTGCAATACATAATCGCATGTTAATGTTGGTAATTTGACGTATTTTCAAAGCACACTTGAAAGAGTAGTCATAAAAATGAAAACTATACCACATTTGCAAAAAAAAAAAAAAAAAAAAAAAAAAAGTTAGCGTATTGTGAAATAGCAACAAAATGGGTGATATGAATAAACCCAAGTTGCCGTCCCTTAAATCTTGGGATGCATCTCGCATGTCCACAAATGCTTCGTCTCCGTAGTATCGGTAGTAACCTCAATGTCCCTTCACTGCAGGACCGGGTATTTCGGGTACGAGTTGGTTCTACTCTTTCGCAACTTTTCATCCAAGAGAACGGAGTACCTCAGGGGTCGGTACTCAGTGTCACCCTTTTTGCTATAGCCATTAACCCTATAGTTATCTGTGTCCCACCAGGAGTAACGTGTCGCTTTTCATCGACGATTTCGCTATCTGCCTTTCTTCTCGCCGCACTTGCCTGCTGGAAAGCCGACTGCAGCGATGTCTTGACTCCCTTTACACCTGGAGTCTTGCAAACGGTTTTCGTTTTTCTGCCTAGAAGACGGTGTGCGTCAAATTCTGGCGCTACAAGGAATTCCCTCCGCCTTTACATGTTTTAAGTGGCAAATCCTGGGGAGCCGACCGTACTACTTTGATGCGTCTCTACCGATCGCAGGTTCACTCCAAACTTGATTACGGTTGTGTTGTGTATTCCTCTGCACGGCTTTCTATCCTCCGTCGCTTGCATACCATCCACCATCAAGGTATCTGGCTAGCAACTGATGTATTTCCAACCAGCCCAGTTTTGAGCCTTTGTGCGGAGGCTGGCGAACCTCCTTTGTCTTATCGGCGGACATATTGCTCTGCAACTGTGCTTGCAATTTGGCCAGTATGTCCCAACACCCTACTTTTGATTCCTTTTTAGCGATTCTTTGGATTGTTTGTATGCCCGTCGTTCCCGTGGCCTGCTTCCCCCAGGTGTGCGGTTTCGCAAGGTTATTCAGGACTTGACAGTCGAGCTCCCAGCGGCTCTTCCCAGAGGAGAAACTCATTTCCCCCTTGGTTGCACCCCGAGCCTTCCTATCATCTTGGGTTGGCAAATACTCCCAAGTCCTCCACTCCTTCCCAAGTTCTTCGTGCTGCTTTCGTTGAGCTGCAGTCTCAGGTTGCGGACTCTGTGTTTATTTACACTGACGGCTCTAAGGATGATCGTGGGGTAAGATGTGCTTTTGTGTTTGGTGTTGAGAATTTTAGTTTTCGTCTTCACGAGCAGTGCTTTATTTTGACTGCAGAACTGGTTGCCCTGGAAAGAACTCTTTCTGTTATTAGTCAGCGTTGATTTCAGCGTTGTGTCTTGTGCACGGATTCCTTGAGTGCCCTGTGTACACCCATCATCCAATTGTGCAATGCGTGCACGTTTCCGTCCGCCAGCTGGTGACCACTGGCGTTCGTTTAGGTCTTGCATGGGTCCCCGGTCATGTAGGTATTCCAGAGAATGAAGCAGAGGATACCGCTGCGAAGTCTGCCATTTTAATGTCCAGATATTTTACCCATTCTGTCCCTGCGGAGGATTGTAAACGTTATCTCCGGCAGTGTGTTCTTTCTCGTTGGGCTGCGTGTTGGTCCGCTATTTCAGGGATCAAATTACGCGCCATAAAACCACTTCCCTCTATCTGGAAGACGTCCTCCCGTCTCTCCCGTATGGAGGAGGTGGTTTTAAGCAGACTACGTATCGGGCACTGCTCCTTTAGCCACTGGCACTTGTTGCGCAGAGAAGCGGTTCCACTTTGTTCTCGTGGCGCGACATTGACTGTCCGGCATGTTCTGGAACACTGTCACATTTTAGCTCCAGTTATTGTTTCCTTGCACTGGTCGCTGACTTGCCCGGCATCTTAGCGGATGACTCGGGAGCTGTGGAACGTGTTTTAGCTTTTACCCGACGAGTTGGTGTCATCTCCTAGATATAACCTCGTTCTGCGCTTCTGTCATTGGATTTTATCGTTTTTAGCACCTGTTTTTTATGTTTGTCCTGCTCTCCGGCCCCGTGTATTGCCTTAGCCTTTCTCTAATCGTTTTTCCTCATAGCGGTGTTTTCATGTATCCGCACCCTCCTTTTTTGTCACGTTTTAACATCTTAGTTTTCATCTTTCCCCTGTTCCTGTACCGGGCACTAATGACATCAGCGATTTTGCCCTCTTAAACCTCACTTCCTTCCAAGATGAATTGAAGGGCAAACCGCTAACGAGATGCATCTCGAATGATGTGAATAAGCCTCATCTTCATCTCACTGACATGTCATGTATTCCTTGTTTCTTAAAACTATCCGGTACGTGACTCAAGTAAGAGATGTTTGCAAAGCCAGAATAAAAGTGTATAAAGTACGAAAATATTCCCGGGAATATGATTACTATCTGTTTACACACACACACACACACACACACACACACACACACACACACACACACACACACACATACATACACACACAACTATGTACGGACCTTTTTCTAAAAATTCGTTTTCCCTTCAGTGGGCCTCAAAGTATATATGCCCGATGAATCCTCGACATCAAATTTTTCGATGGAATACCAACTATGCTTTCACTATTTACTATTAAATATCTACGTATTAGAGAAAGCAAAAATGCACAAAATAAACTCCCCGTATTTATTAAAACAATTAAGCACTCTGATTACATTTTATTACCTTGATGAAAGTTGACGTTTCACATTTTCGAAGAAACATTTATGCAAAGAGAGTTTTTAGACCATGAAATTTTGAAAATTTGCGTCAATATAAGCATGGCCTTATCTGATGATTAAACCCCTAAGTATTAAAACTAATCGTTTTTGGATTGGTTTACTATAGATGGGATTTGGCACTGCGACCAGAATTGGTCTATTGTCCCTATAACCCCAAGTGGGTCATCCCCGAGAGGGAGGATGAGGTAAGAGGAGACAGTGGCCAGCCGACCCAAGGAGCCATGACAGTACAGAGAGCAGGGCTCCTACAGTTTACTAGTTAGAAACTCCCCGGCAGGTCACCCGAATGCGGTCCAGAAACAGCCCCACCAGACCGAGCCCAAAACCGTCCTACCGGAGGAGGAAGTTTTACCCAGAGCACATCAGCGCGCAATGCACCGCCGAGGCTACCGCCGGCACTTCTACCCTGAAAGAGACCACCAGAGGAGAGATGATGTGAAATGATAATGGAGATGTGATGGACGAGCAGAAAATTCGGGGGACGTAATTAGCCTACCCAGCATTCGCCTGGCGATTCGGGAAAACCCCCGAAAATAGCCCATAGGCAGGTAGGTTGGCCACAGAAATCGAACACGGGCCTGCAGAATACGGGCCACAGACGAAACCGCCTGAGCCATCACACTCGGTAATCATCATACTGCATATAGTTTATTGCCCGAATGTTACCAGTAACGCAGTAATTATGAGTGAAAAGAGAGGAATTTTGAGAATTTTTGAACATCTGCAAATTAGATGGTTTATAAAACAGAATGTTAAAATACGCATTCATTCTAGCCTGTTTATTATATGCAGAAATAAGTGAAATATTTTTTAACGTACGAGAAGTTACTAACGCCAAATTTTTATTTACATTAGTAAATTTGCAACTTATAGTTAAAAACGAATATTAAAGTATATTTTAAAGTATTTGGAACTGCATTACAACTTCTACAGGAAACGTCTTTTCGCGTTTATTACCTTTTGGGCATCATTTGCTACGCTTCGACACTTGTCGCGTATGTGACCCATCGCTCCTGCGCACTCCCGGAAACAGTGACTAAGTAACGTAAATATGATGCTCTTGTATTAAATTACTGAAACGTGCTTCAAATGCACTTTCTCCCTCCTTCGTTAAGGCTTTGAAGTAAATAAAACCAGAAGAAATGTAGAAGTTGGAGGAACAGAATGGAACTTTTAAAGCCCTTCCATGTTAGCCCCTTTCTTTACACAACTATGACGTCAGCTGACACCTCAGATTTAGAGCGTTTAATCTGTCTTAAGCACAGGAGATATATCGTTTTCGCGAGAAACATTTTTTTCCGTCTTCTAAGGTGGATAGGAAAGTAACATAAACTTTTTGTTTGCATTAACTTTATTAGGTATGGTTCTAAAAAATGTACAAATGAAGTGACATCTTTTGTCTATTTTTTTACATAGTCACCAAGTTTCTCAAAATTTTCTGCTATAGTGCACTCGTTTTAAAAGAACCTGTTCATAGAAGTCTGTTCGGTTGGAGTGTAGCCATTTGCGGACTGCCATTTTCACTTCTGCATCTGACGCAAAACCTTCAATGCTTGTCATCATTCGCTGGACCTTGTGGTCGTCTGTCAGGTTCTTAGACACTCCGCAAGCACTGAACGGCCTCCGGGTTTAGAAGACATGTCAGCTGAGCCAATGTGTGCACACGGTTGCTGCACTGTTGCCAAGTGATGCGCCAGAGAGCGGAAGATAGGGGGAGGGAACGATGAAAGTAACATTTGTCGTCTGCCAAATTGTCAGAACGTTAACTTAGGCAGCAAAGGATAATTGTGATAACATTATAAACGGTAACATTATGCTTATTTGCTGAAAATGATGTACCTGGAAGTAGAGGAGCCCATATAGTATGTTTCTTCTTCATAACATGAATCAGCATTTTAAGTGGGGTATTTACCATCGTCATACATTCCATATATAGTGCGACGAAATACATCTTTTTCAAAATCATCCAAATTGGAAATGGTTTTTTGTTTTCTGGCTTGTTTTCCTGAAGGTGTAAACAAAGGTTCACCAATTTTTGTGCTAAAACTTTTGCCTTGTTTCACAATACACGGCACATTATGCACACACATTGCACATTCAGGGAGCAGTTCCTAGGTTTATAAAAAATTGATTCGGTCACGCACTTCCTCAGATGACAAAATGCTTAAAAAAACTCCACCTCGCCCCGTCCAAAAGAGTAAAGATAACTGTGCCTGCAGATGGCTGCGTATGAAATTTCCTGGGTTTATGAGATTGGAAATGGTGCCAATCCTTGCTTACTCTCTTTGTTTCGGATTGGTGGTAGTGTTCCCGATTCCATCTCTTGTAACGATCCTCGCAAAGAAGACATCAGCTTCTGCCGCAGAAGTTCTTCATAGACGTCAACACGTTGCTGCTTCATTTCTAGAGTGAGTTGTCACACGGTGATTTTCTAGTACAATCCCTTCATCTGGTGCAGTAGACTATGTCACAACGCGTTGTGCCTGACCGGGCCACAGAGCGTCTGCCACAGAAGTCACGCCATTTTCGACCTTTCTACACCACTCATACATTTGTACCGTGATAGACAGTTGAGTGCAGAGGATCTACTCCCATTAGTCCTGGACCCGTAGGACCAAGGACCCGGGCCTCCTTCTACCCGGGAGCAATATATACTCCGGGGGTCTTTCCATAGGGCAATACCTGATTTCTTAAAAAGCCCCCCCGCTTGTACTCAAGACGGGATGGAAGTGGATACGCCACTTACGCGCGTCAACCCCGCAGGGAAGACTACCGATAACCTCGGTGGGGCCGCCTGGTGATCTAGCACACCTTCTACTAGCTATGCAGGCTAGTACCCGGGATACTTAATGGCTTCCCGCAACCCCCTCCGGGCGGCCCTGGCGACCTGCCCGGAGGTACCCATTTACCCGTGGGCTAACGGGAACACACTGCCACCCCGAGACCTACCCATCCGAACAACTCCCGAAGGAGGGGCTCGGCTGTTCGGCCCGAGGTTCCTCTAGTAACGTCAGAGGTACCACGAGTGCTAAGGGTCCGCAGCGCCCGCACTTTGGCAGCTGAAGGGGACGGATCCCCTCCCCTACGGGAAACCGTGATAGACATGCGTAACTGTGTCGATCTTCGTTCGCAGATGCATTTCAGTAGGCTTCCAATCTTCATTGCTCAAAAAACTTATAACAGAACGCTGCCATTGGTGCATATCGTAAGCGAACTAGATAGTCTGAATTGGCATTGTGGCGTTGGACCACCTATTGAGGATTATTTACATCACTGGTAATAATACTGCCAACTTGCAAAGCAATGGAGTCAAAGTCATTTTTAATTACACTTTAAAGGTTTTCATTTGGCTCCCCATCTTATTTTCTTGTAATCTGTGCTAATTTGAGCTTCAGGTTTAACCGTTCCTTTGTTGATGATGTAAGATTTTCCTTTCAACTTAGCAACGTTTATGTTGTACAATTCATCATTTTCTCTTTATGCACTTTATTATTATTTTCAGCAACATTTTCATCACCTGTATTAACTATGCATATTCTAACAAAATACTCAAAGAGATAACAATAGTAAGGGTAACATTTAATCAACAATAGACACAATAGAACACTGTAGAGTCGCCCTTGGAACACTCATCCAGTTGGGACTGGAATCATTGCAGAAGTGCAACGAAACTCTGTAGATGGAGTAGCGGACTAGTTTGTTTGAAAAACACCATATGTGTTTTTTTTTTTTTATCAAAACGTGCACATTTATGCTGGAATTCAAAATACACAAAAACAACAAGAAAGGCATTCCAACGTCAAGTCATGTTATTCATGGACGATGAATGAAATGGGTGAAATGATGTTCAAATGATAAAGGAAAACCCCGGAAGAAACCTTCTCCAGGTAACTCATCCTAACCAAGATTCGTACTTGGGACATCTTGAACGTGAGGTAGACACACTACCATCTACGCTACCAAAGCGGGCGGGGGGGGGGGGGTGGAAAGATGTATGTTGTGGTGATTTTCACAATAAACGATGAAATTTACTTTTTGTAAGAATTAGGTAATGCAGTAAAATCTCTCTAAAACGGAATGCGATCGTTCCAGCATTTATTCTCCGTTTACACAGGTTTCTGTGTTACAGGGGGTTATGTTTGAACACAAAGAAATTACGAAATAGTCGCATAGGTTTACAGTGAAAGATTAATATAGAATGAAGTGTAAATAATAATTGGCTGATATGCACTGTGTTCTATATCCTCAACTTAGTACAATAATTGTAGTTTATCGCTTAGTTTCTCTGTCTGTGTTCAATTTACCTTTTCCAATCTGCAACTGTCTGCATATTAACATTATTTGCTTATCCACATGCAGCATTCAAGAAAATATCATGTTCATGTTTGAAACTCTAGAGGCATCCACTGGAAGCTCTGAAATTCTCTTTGAATAATTTTCTTGCTGTCTCTAAAGCTTGAGTGTGCAACAGTGGTCTAGAAACGGGAATTCCTATAGTGCGCACTAACAAATCATACGAACACAGTACGATTTAGCTCGTCATATTCTGTAGATTTTGTGATGCGTTTCACGTACCCTGCTGTTTCCTTTAACCACTCGTCTTTCATTTTTGTTTTTTCATTATTTCATAAAACTGAGCTTTAGACGCTTTAAACAACGCAGTTAATTCTTTAACTGTACGTTGGTTCTTTCCGTGTTTTTCAATAACCTTAATTTTTCCCCTCCAGTGATAATGTCTTGTGTTTAGAACTCATTTTACAGTATCTGTGTACACACAAACTATATTTTTAAAAATCACCAAAGTTCACAGTTTTCTTCCACTCGTACTTGATCACTTGTAACAACGAAGCTGAGAATGAACACACTGTAAAACAGTTGTATCCTTGCCATGTGTGTTGGAACTTCTATGTTCCATGTGCTCATGGAAGTTTGGTGCAAGCACAGTCACCCTCAAAATTATTTTAAAATATGTACGTTGTAACCCATTTTACTTTAAGTAATTCGTTTTAATTAGGTTATTTAAGCATATGGTTCCCCAAAATATTTCAGTGTCTGCATTAGGTAGTTTTATGGTTTAGAGTATAATTTTACGTGGGAAATAGCTCTGTTCCAAAAATTCTTTTCCATCTTTCCAGGTTTCCAGCATATAAGGGGTTCACCTTAGGCAGGTTTTACTGTACTGTAATTGTTAATATCGAAAAAGTGCATAAAGCTAATTGACCATCTAAAAAGGAATTGCTAAAAATTAAACAATTATTCTTTAACAAATTATAAGAACTGCAGTTGATTGTTACTCTAATAATGTGAAAGAAGAGTTAAATAATCTGTTGAGTCATATATATATATATAATTTTTCTGAATTTGTTTAAATTTTCAGTATCACAATTGGAAAGATCATTTACTGAATAAAGTGCACTGTAATTGATATCTTAACTTGAGTGGTTGGTTATTCAAGTAGCAATAACACAAATAACTCCAATACGCAAATTTGGTGCTACTTGTCTCATACTGCAAAGTTAGCCAATGAAACAAATAAGTTAAAAATTATACATACTTGCAAACAACTATTATATCCATGGCTCCAATATGCCAATTTTGTAGAAATCTAAAAATAAATATAGGTACAAATGAAGAAAACACAATCCCTAAATTGCACATAACTTGTGGCACCTGAATGGGATTTGGAAAAACAAATAAATTAAATGAATAAGAAAAATAACACAAATTTAAAAAGTGAAAAGAAATCTATTAGAACGTGTAGAAATTCAGGAATGTCCGGAACATCAACACCAATTGAAGAGGAAGAATTATCACATCAATAGAATCCAGGCACCAGAACAAACAGAGGAGAAGAAAGAAAATGACCATGATCTCTAGAGCATCATAACACAAGTATCAGATAAAACGTTTAAGACAGCCAGAATTTGCAATATATTTTGTAGAAAATTAGTAGTTAGAGTTAACAGCAGTACCTACATATACCTCATCTAAGGAGTAGAGTAATACAAACTAAATCGAATAAAATGAGAGAGAAATAGAACAAGAAATGGAATTCACAGATAATCAGTATAGTGCTGAACTGGATAACTTTAGCCAGGAACATCTGAACGTAATTACTTTGTTGAGACAGATGAAACTGGAAATATCAGAAATTAGTAGAGAACAGAAAAAGTCAGTTGGGAACACTACTAAAAATAGGAGAAATTAGCTAAGGAACATATAGAATTAGCTAGAGTGTTCACTGAAGAGCAAAACAAAATGGTCAGTGATCATCAGAAATGTGTGAAAAACAGGTTCAGATAGGTAGGAAAATCTCAGTAAAACAGGATCAGTTTGCTACTGAAACAAATAGCACACAAAGCCAGTTAGCAGCTGATATAGATATCAAAAGAAATCAGATCTGAGCATGCAAACCTTCAGACTGAAGCATAATTAAAATTAAAAGTATCTTTAATAATAAAAGCAATGGAATTATAGAACATTGTATTACAACAAACGCAACTGCAAGTCATGCAATTCAGAGGTTAAAACCAATTTTGAGAACATAGCTGATATTGTAGTTTAGAAAATGACAATAATAAGTGAAAGTTTAGATAGTATCATAACTAAAATGTGTGCACAAGAATTGATTATTAAAATAGCAGATAACCAAAGGAAATTGAGGAATGAATTGATAGGCCATTAAGAAAATCACAGAAGTAGATTAATCTAAGGAGAAATCATATAAATTACAACCACTCAGCATTGCCCGCTTAGGCATGAAAGTAACAGATCAAATAATGAAAACAGAAACAATCGAGGGCAGCTACAACATGGTGCAGAACAGCCGAGATCAAAACCATATACATTTTCAGAATAAAAGTTTTTGGAGGAAAAGGGAGGCACAAATATCTTACAGAAATGGCCAAACTTCTACTGATGTGAGAATGCGCTATAGGAATACAACGCCACAAGCTGATGGGATGAGATACAAATGATTCTCACTAGCCCAGATCAACAATGAGCTTGGAATAAAAATGCACAATTGAAGTGGCAACAGTACTTACGCACATAATGTATATCGTAGTACACTTTTCCAAGGATCCAGGACAATGCCCAATGCCAGAAACAAGAGAAATCCAACAGGGACAAGATGAAAACCTCATACACCTGCAAATGATACAGTAGAAGTGATTGGTAATGACAGCATTATTCTAACCAGAATGGAATGACAATACAGGAAATCTAAATCAAGGTTATGCCAAGTCTCCTAACCATAACCTCTAACCATGTAACTCCAATACATGGAGACCCCTAAAGATATTCTACAAAACAAACATGGATAGTAAACAGAATGATGAATAAAACCCAGATATGCAGCTAGAATTATTCAGTCTACCACAAATATAGCTGAAGGTCAATTACACACTTTATAATGTAATGATTCATTCAAGTGCAAGTGATTTTTCTCAATAATTATAAAAATAACATAAGTATGATTAACAAAATTCTGCCATCAATGCCAGTGATTAAATCATAAAAAATAAACCTTGCAACAAAATACAGTACAAGTACATCAGAAAGAATTATAAAAATGCTCCTAATACAGTGTCACATGCAAAGTCGACAACAGGAATGACAAGAATAAGTATTGCTAGGAAGTTTATGGAAGCTTCAAGTAGGGGAGAGTAAAAGTCTAGATTTCCAGCTTAATCTACAGCTGTAAAAGATATTTGTTAGAAACATACATGAACTCAGTTAAAAACACTGGTACTTGAAATGTTTGCAAACACAACTTTGAGATCCTAGACTGGAAACCACTTAATCACAGAGGAAAGCCAGTCTCAAACTCAAATCATTGCAGAAGTTGATGCTATAACTCAGCGAATGCTTGAAGATAAAGCCACAGGGATATCAAAATCAGAATTTGTTAATTCCATTAATTGGATTCACAAACCAGATGCTAATAAACTGACAATAACAATAGATGCCCAAAAAATAAATCACATATGAAGCTAGAGTGAGTTCATCATGTACTAGGAAGCCAAAAGAAGCAAAGTATTTCACTATTTTTTATTTAACTTCAACATTTTGGCAGAAATCCTTACATCCAGATATTAGCAACCTTTTTATTTTCTATTCTAGGGATCCATGCCATTTGATACTGGGCATGGATTTACAGTATTTTTCATCTTAAGTCTTGACTTTAGCAGAGAATGGAGAGGCAAGGGGATAACCTATATCTATGCCAGTTAATTCCTGTCACAGCTATCACTGGCAGCACATGCAAATCATACATACCAAGTTAATCACATGCCTAAGGCCAATTGTGCTATATTGATAAATGAAAATCAAGCTACTTCAATAACTACTTTATATACTGTAAATCCAGGAAAGCATGTTGTTATATCATATTCATCATTCATTTTCTATTGTTTATACTTAACATTAAAGGAATAACAGTTCTTTTTATAATGCCGTCTCTACTGCAGTAATCCCTCAAACTAAGAAAAAGAAATGTGATCCTAGAATTAAATACAGAATAAAAAAGTGGAAAGGTTAACCACATTATGAACCTTAATGTGGATATATATAATATATAGCTAGGCTTATATATAAATAGGCTTATATATATTCTGTTTCACATGCATTCTGTTTGTTGGATAATCACTTTTCAAAGAAAGGTGTGTTGTATTTAGTTCATGTGTCGGAAAAAGTTATGATCCACAAGAAATCCAAGCAGGATATAAATTATGTAATTAGCTTAGCTGTACTGGGTAGCAGAAATATCCGCACAAAACTTGACTCCCAGTATCAGGAAGTATTAACCATCATAAAATAATAGACAGAAACAGGTATGTGCTAAATTTAATAATCATTTGTATATGCTTTTTTGGAAAGTTGGGACTAGCATTACGCGGATATAATGAGCTAGAGGACTTGAATGGATAAGAAATTAAAGTTACACTTATCATCTTCCACAGCATTTAAAGGACCATCTAAAACTGTACAGAGTGACATTTTAAATGCATGCTACAGTTTTATCATGATTAGGTCATTCAATAAATAAATAAATAAATAAAACCGATTACATTGCCATTATAGCTGATGAAACAACAGACGTGACATATTAATCACAGTTGGTAGTGACATTGTGGTACATTGTTAAAGAAAGAGCTGTAGAAAGATTTTAGGCATTTATGATACCAGGATTTATGATGCACAAATACTTTCTGCTAATAGTAGGCGACAGTCATGGCAGAGGACTTGCCACCATAATCAATAAAGCAAATCAAGATGTAAAAGTAGAACCAGGAGCAACCATGTCAGAAGTTATTCGTACATCAGCAAAAGAAGTGCAAGGATTCTCAACAGAAGACTGTGTCATTATAATTGGAGGGACAAATGACTTCAACTTGGACTATAGTGGAGTTAGTGTAATAATAGTTTGAACTCAGTGATTCCTGAACTAACCAAGGCAAATGTAGTAGTAGTTAAGTTACCAAAAAACATGACATTGTACAGAATTCCCCCTTCCATAAGTGCATAGAAAAGGTAAATGCTAGTATCTCAAATCAGTGTAAAAGCTTCCAACATGTAAAACTAGTTAATACATAATATGCAGACCGCAGGCTTTACAATCAGCATGGTCTGCATTTCAACAAGAAAGATAAGAAAGCACTTGCGCTTACTATATTAAAGGCTTTTTTAGACCAGAAAGCCCCAAAAAGTATACTCATGTGACAGTCACTGACACACACCAATTATTCACCAAAACCATAGCACAAGTACCTACTCACAGTCTGGCAACTAACTGCACAGTTAAACCCTACTTAGAATGTTCTGTCCATTTTACAAAACTTGCAATGTGTTAAAAATAAGTCTAATGAATTCAAATTGTTTAGTGAAATCTGAGTTCCCTTGGTCTAGATATTCTGTGTCTTACTGAGCACTGGCCCCAAGTAGAAGAACTAAGCTACTTTAAACATCAAAATTTTATGTTAATTGGCAGTTAATGTCGCTCCAGAACTCAAGAGATGGTGGCACTGCTATACTAGTAAACTCTAACATAGCTCACAAAACCAAAGCACTCTTATACACAAATTGCATAAACTGTGAGAGAGATTTTGAACATTGTGTCGTCGAGTTACTCCAATTGCAACACCATCATTGTATGCAGATACAGAAACACCAACTGGTAACATTGTTACGTTCCTAAATAAATTAGGTCAATTACTTAGCATACTAGATTCCAAAGGTCAACCCATGATATTAGGAGGTGATTTTAACATTGACTTCCTAAAAGAGACCAAAGAAGCCGTTGAATATAACAGTATTATTTCATCCTATGGCATCACAAATATTGTGGATTGTGCTAAGCATGAAGGCATTTAAGTTCTGTGTCAAAGTGGCCAACACTGCCATATCAGACCATGATGGA